>CAUYUJ010012905.1:0-12582 GCA_963575745.1 Prorocentrum cordatum | reverse complement strand
CGCCCGAACTTGTAGTGTGACCGACATGATGACCGAAATTCGAAGTCGTATTGGCTTCGGACCAAACATTTGGATCGCAGTCTGGCGCGGTCGGGGAAAGTCGGGCGCCGGTTTCGGCCACACTTTCGGGCAGATTTTCGGGCACAGTTTCGGTCACTACACCGTCCTGATAGAGACGAGGCTGCATGAGAAAACATCTCGAGGCAAGTAGTACCCCACGAGCCGAACGAAGACCTTCTATGTAGTTTTTTTCACAACGTTGTTCCCTGGAGCCTGGAGGTCTGGTCCTTTTCCCCCTGGACTGGTGTCCCACTGTGGGTAGTTGCTTGACCGCTTCCCAAGGAGGGCCACCAGAGGCCAGAAACGACAAAAAACCGCCCCGTCGTGATTTCTGTGAAGCGCATGCCGAGGTCTTCGGCGGCGACCCCGCGAAGTGCGACCAGAAGAAGCTGAACCAGAGCAGCCACGAGGCCGTGGGGTTCATCGCCAAGACCGTGGTGCAGGGCATCAAGGACGCAGCGAGCTCGTGCGCCGCCATGGGCTGCCTCGTCAAGTGCGCCCGGTCGCTCAAGTGCGAGGGCGACCGGCTGGAGCAGAAGTGCAGGCAGATGCAGGATTCTCAGGAGGAAAAGAAACACACAGACACAATAAATCCTCGATTTCCCAGAAAATATGGGAAAATATGGGAAGTGGGCGGGAAGACAGAAACCCAGAAAATATGGGAAAATATAGGGAATATTTTTATTTGTGTGTATTTATTTGTGTGTCCTGGGGCCCCTTCAGACTCGACATGTTCGAACCCCGAGATCCAGGTGCTGCACTTTTTTCACACGGGGCGTTGTCGCCTGTTTTTTTGGCCGCCGGGACCCTTCGCAGACCGACGGGGCTCGGAGGTGCCGCAGACGGGTCTGGGTCTGGTCGAGGGCCCTGTGCGTTATGTCTCGCGATTCTGCATTTGTTAGGCAGCGTCGGATCTCAGGGCAAGACGAGTATGCGGAAAGAAACATTCTTGGAGTTCCCGCGGGTCTCTTGGATCGGCGCTGGAGTCCCCCCTCTGGCGCGCGGAGCGCGCCCGGGGCGGCGCCCGAGGCGCCGCTGGGGGCGGGCCCATCGCCGGTACGAGAACTCCTTATGCCGATTCTTCTTCCTCCCAGGACGGGTCTTGTGGGCTGGCTTGCGACATGTGAGCGGCGCAAGAGACAGGGGGCTCGGTCGCGTCGACAGCTGGTTGTCGGCCGCCGGCTTCAGTTCGCGCGTGAGCGCCGTCTCCTCCACGCAGTGCGCCGTGGTGGTCATGGCGCCCAGTCCCTATCAGCTGAAGCCGAACAAATGGTGACCGAACGCGTGCCTGAAGTTGTGGCCGAGAACGTGGCACGATCGACATCGCGACCGAATGTCGAACATCGTTTCGGTATCGGACGAGGAGTTGGGTTCACACCCTGGCGCGTTCGGAAGACACCGGGCGTCGGTTTCGGCCACACTCGGGCATGTTTTCGGGCACAGTTTCGGCCACTCCCCCCCCCCTGAATGAGACGAGGCTGCGTGATGCTGGCGGCCCACGTGCAGTCAACACACGCCTGGAGGACGAGCCTTTGAACCAAGGGGCCTTGCATCTTACGACGATGGGCACTATTGGCATGTTTCGGCTTCCCCAATCCAAGGGTACCAATTACCTTGGCAGCTGGGCGAGATCTAGGTGCCGTGCGTCGAATTAGTAAACTCAGCGTCAGCACGAACTTTCAGAGTTCCTCGGGACTTTGTTGGATCGGCGCTGGACCCCCTGGCGGCGCCTTCAGCGCCGATCCAAGAAGTCAGCGCAGATCTTCGACAACTCATGTTCTCATATGCTGTTTTTTTGCTTGTCCACGCCTTCTAGATGACTTGCGTCCTCACAGGGCCCATTCCGATTCGATCGAGCCGACTCGATACCGACTTAGCCCGATCCGATTTGGCCTCGACGCTCGGGAGGTCCGAAGCGGCTCGATGCTTGCACGGCGCTGCGGTGCATCCTTGCGCGGACCCCATCCGATCCGACGCCGACGTTGTGGCGATGCCGCCCGACCCGATGCTAGGGCGCCACATGCGAACCCTACCCCTACCCCCCACGATTTCTGAGGGGGGTGGGGTGGGGTTCGCATGTGGCCCCCTAGTTCCAAAGGGGGTTTTCGAGGAGGGGGTTTTCCAGGAGGGGTCCCCCAGGGGCCTCGCACCCCCTGTTCTGACGAGGCTCCGAGGCCCCTGGGGTTAGTCGGGCCTGTCCCCCTACAGGGGGATTTTCGACGAAAAATAAAAAATACCAGTCAAATTAAAAATACCCCAGCTTCCGAGCCGATCCACCTTCCCGAGCCGATGTTGGCCGCTCCTGCACGAGTCTTCACCGCAGGCCGCCGCGCGGAGGGCGCCGCCCCCACCCCCCGCCCGGCGGGCGCGACGCTGCGCGTAGGGCGACGGGAGGCGAGGGGGGCCGCCGGGGGCGACGGCCCCCAACAGAGAAGGCATGCCCCCTCGTGGCTCGGGTCCGCCGGGCACGCGTGGCGGATGTCCTCCGAGTTTTAAAGTCGGTGTCCTCCTCATCCTCCATCCTCCTCCTCCTCCTCCGCCTCCTCCTCCCCCCTCATCCTCCATCCCTCCTCTCCTCCTGTCCTTCCTCCATCCTCCCTCACTCCATCCTCCTCCTCCTCTCCTCCTCCTCCTCCTCTCTCCCCTTCCGCCTCCATTCCTCCTCCCCCCCTCCTCTCCTCCTCCTCCTCTCCTCCTCCTCTCTCCTCCTCCTTGCCTCCTCTCCTCTCCTCCTCACTCCTCCTCCTCTCCCCCCCACTCCTCCCCACCCCTCCTTCCTCCTCCTCCTCCTCCTCCTCCTCCTCCTCCTCCTCCTCCTCCTCCCCTCCCTCCGCCGCCCCTCCCTCCTCCTCCTCCTCCTCCTCCTCATCCTCCTCCTACCTCCCCCCCCCTCCTCCTACCCTCCTCCTCCCCCCGCCTCGTCTCCTCTCGTCCTCTCCTCCTCCTCCTCCTCCTCCTTCCTTGAGGATGGTTGGCGCCGGCCGCGGGAGGCCGCCCGGCCTCTGACGAAGGTGCTCCTCCTCCTCATCCTAATCCTCCTCCTCCTCCTCCACCTCCTTCCACCTCCTCTCCTCCTACCAGCCCTCCTCCTCATCCTCTCACTCCCCCTCATCCTCCCCCACTCCTCCTCTTCCTCCTCCTCCTCCTCCTTCCTCCTCCCACCCTCCCCCTCCCTCCTCCTCCCCCCTCCTCCTCCTCCTCGTCCTCCTCCTCCTCCTCCTCCTCCTCCTCCTTCCTTGAGGCTGGTTGTACCATTGAAGCCTGAAGGCTCGTAGAGCCTTGCAGGTGAGCTTGACGATTTCATCGGTGGGCGAAGCAAGCTTCCCAGCTGAGTAGTTTCGTCACCATGCCTTGAACAAAAAACAAAGTTGTGTCGGAAATGCACCCCAAACGTTGCGAAGACGTGGGGCGAACAAATGTCCGCCTCGGAGAGAGCAGGGCGGGCACTGCAGCAAGAGTGGGACGGCAGCAGCGACGGCAGAGTGGGGCGGAACTCGGCATCAATGGAGCGTAAGCGTAGGGCGGAAATTTTCACCCTGCTTACGGAAGGTTAGTGCGGCGTTGGGGCGCTGGCGACGCCGACGAAGGCGTTTCAGGTTGAATTCTGCGACGCGGAAGCACCGAGGAACACGGTGATGCACGCGCCGACGCCGCGCGAACTTACCGTACGACATCGCCCCCCCCCCCCCCCCTTCCTCCGACGTCCACGCCCACAAGGCCGACGACCACAGGGCCGACGACACGAAAGACGATACAGACGACGAAAACAGCGACAACGACGAAGTCCAGCGGATCCGAAGTCATGGCCTTCTCGCGACGGAGCAACGACCACGGCGGGAGTGGGGCTGCGTGTCCTTCGGCCAGGTGGCCTTTGTCGAGGCGGAGCGCCCCCCTTGCAGGAGGCCTCTTGTGGGCCCAGACGGGCGCCGAGCACCTCCATCAGTTCGATCCGAACCCTCAATCCTCGATCATCTCGAATCCTCGATCATCTCGATCATCCCGAATCCTTGACTCCTTGGTCAGCTCGAATCCTCGATCATCTCGATCACCTCGATCACCTCGGTCACCTCGGTGCTCGTTCCCCGACGATCTCGGATCCTCGATCCTCGGTCACCTCGACCACCTCGAACGCCAGAGCCCTCGACCCTCGATCACCCCGAACCTTCGAGTCCTCGAAGCCTCGATCGCCTCGATCGCCTCGATCGCCTCGATCCCCTCGATCGCCTCGATCACCTCTCGGCTCCTCGCTCACCTCGAGCCCCCGACCGCCTCGACGGCCTCGCTTCCCTCTCCAGCCCCGCGGCGCGCCGCCGGCTCCTGACGCGGCGCCGGCCGCGGGGGGCGCCCGGCCTCTGACGAAGGCTCCTCCTCCTCCTCCTCCTCCGCCTCCTCCTTCATCCCTCCTCATCCTCCTCCTCCTCCTCCTCCTCCTCCTCCTCCTCCTCCTCCCCCTCCTCCTCCTCCCCCTCCTCCTCCTCCCCCTCCTCCCCCTCCCCCTCCCCCTCCTCCTCCGGCCGCGCCCCCGGCGCCGCGGGGAGGCGGCCTGGACAATGCGCCGGCCCCCTCCCCCCGCTCTGCGGCGGCTCGGCCGCGGCCTCCAGTGCAACACCTCGGCACCGTTGACTCGGCATCGCTCGGACGCGTGCATACTAATGCTCAGGAGGGAAAAAGCACACAGACACAATTAATCGTCGATTCCCCAGAAACTGTGGGAAAGTATAGGAAGTGGGGGGGAAGGCAAAATCCCAGGAAATATGGGAAAATTTGGGGAATCCTGTTATTTGTGTGAATTTAGTTGTGTGTGCCAGGGCCCGGCGAGGGCCATCGAGAAGCATCCAGTGCATCGCGGCCACGCGCAGAGGGGGGGTAAGGGCAGGGGGGAAGGCTTCCCAGAAGCACCCCTGCTTCTCAGAAGGCGCGGGCCTTGCTTGGAGATGCAAGGCCAGCGCCTTCTGAGAAGCAGGCCTCCTCCTGAGAAGCCTTCCCCCCTCCCACTACCCCCTTGTGCGCGCCGCCACGCATCACCCAAGCATCGCTTCAGCTGCCGTCGCTGGGCCCTGGGACCGTCTGAAGACGACCCCCGACCCCCGACGTCGCAATTTTTTCACAGCCTCGACCCCCAGAGGCCTGGACCCCTTCCCCGGGACCGGCTTCTCGCCCCGAGCCGCTCTCCGAGGCCCCCGGGGCCCGGCGAGGGCCCCCGGAGGCCGACAGGACAGGAAAACCTCCCGCCGTGATTTCCTCGCTGCCCCAGGGGCTCCGGGGCCTGTGCTGCTGGGCGCCCCCGCCTGGCCACCTCCGCGGCCCGGCCGCCTCAGCGGCCTGCCGGCCGTGCAGCGTGCACCGGCCGGGGGCCCGGCCGCCGCTCTCCTCCGCCCCTGCCCTGCGGCTCCCGCCGCTGGGGCGTCCTCGCCCCGCCAGACCTGTGGGTCCTCCTCCCTCCTTCCTCCTCCTCCTCCTCCTCCCCTCCTCCCCCTGCCTCCTACTTCTCCTCCTCCTCCTCCCTCCTCCTCCCCACCTACCCCCCTCCTCACTCCCTTTCCTCCTCCTCCTCACTCATCCTCCTTTCTCCTCCTCCTTCTCCTCCTCCTCCCCTCCTCAGCTCCTCCTCCTCCTCTCCTCCTACCCTCCTTTCATCTCGTCCTCCTCCTCCTCCCCCCTCCTCCTCCCCTTTCATCTCCTTCTCCTTACTCCTCCTCCTCATCCCTCATCCTCCTCCTCCTCCTCCTCCTCCTCCTCCTCCTCCTGCCCCCCCCCCGGCTGTGCTGCGTGCACCGGCCAGGGCTGACGCGCGTGTGTGTTCGTGCCTGTGCGTTGTGCGCGCGCGCCTTGCCTCGTGGTCTGCACGCGTGCGGGTGCGGCGCTTCCTGTGTGCGGTGGGCGTGCGCGTGCACGCTCCCTTGTTCTTTGTCTCCCGTCGGGCGCTCACGATCCGTTTGCGCCTCTTCGGCGTTGCTCCACTGCGCCGTGGTCGCCGCTGCCGGGTCTCTGGCGGCATACGGTGGCTCCTCGCCGCCCACGCCACCTCAGCAGCTGGCCCCCTTTGCAGCCCTCGGCTGCAGCCATCGTCCTCCTGCGGTCTCGCAGCCCAGTCTCAGCAGCTCAGCTCGGAGGCTCGCAGCATTCTGCTGCCGCAAGCGACTCGCTGGCCATTCCCTCAGTCCTGGCCTTCTTGCACCACGCAGCTGCTGAGCGCTGGAATGCCCGGCAGCATGGCCTTTTGACGAAAACTTGGGTGCCCCCCCTCGCTGGCTCGCTACTCCACCCTGTGCTGGTTCGACTTGTTCTACGCCTGCAGCGCCTGCAGCGTTTGCCTCAACCCGTGGGTGTGGGCACGACGCCGCTCCACGTCCACTTCATGATGCCACAGCAACGGCCAGCCGCACCGGCCACTCATGCCGAAGACCTTCGTCGCGTGAGTGCCCTTCCCCCCTTCCTCCTCGCTCCTCGGCCGCCTTCCGCCCTGTCTCTTTCTCTTGCTGCTGGGCAAGTGGACGCTCCGCCCCAGCTAAATACAGCGCGCGCGCGGAGTGCCTCTGCCGCGCCGCGACGAAGACATGTCCGGGTCCCTCTCCTCGGGATGTGTGCAGATCGTTTCGCATCCCCGCTCCCTCTCGTCACTCCCTTCCTGCCTTCCTCCACCTCCGCCCCTCGCCTTTCAATCCGCCATCCTCCCTTCCACTCCCTGCCCAGTATTGTCTTTCCCATCCGCTTTCCTTGTCCCGTCCCCCACACGTGTCGGTAGGGCAGGCCAGGCGTTTCGCCTGAGACTTCTTCGTAATTTTTGATCCTGCAGTGAAATTTGCAGCAGCTTTGGTCGTTGTCAACATGTGGTTCTTGCTTTAGCTCCGCGCACGTTCGGCTTACAAGTATGCCGCAGCTTCAAGGATTGAGGGCGGGTGGTCTGCACAAGGTGGCTGTCGCCTTAGCGCCGCGCACATTCATCTTGAAAGCTGGCAGAAGTTTCAAGGATGGACAGCGGGTCGTTTTCAAGATGAGGCTGTCGCTTTAGCGCCGCGCGTTGTCGTTTTACAAATCTCAAGCAGTTTCAACTATGACAATGAATCGTGAATTAGGGACGGTTTGCTGCAACATCGTGGATGCACTGGTCGTATTCATCCTACCTCTCCACTCCTCCCTCCTTCCTCCTCCCTCCTCTGTCCTCCCCCCTCCTCCCCCCGCCTCCTCCTGAGATGTCAGGAGGCAGATTGACTGCACTGGAGCTCGCAGCCCGCCCGCAGCGCGCATATTCGTTTTTTCTTGCATGGCGAGAGGCCGTGGCTGACGCTAATGTACTGCCGGCTCCTCGGCTGCCGGCTGCCGCGGACAAGCGCGGGGGCATGCAGAAAAGTTCTAGACGCTTCGCGTAACCCCACCAGCCCGCTCGCTGGATCTGTCCTTCGAGCCGCCAATCAAGAAAAGTATCCCCACCAGCCCATCCAGAAACGATGCCCAGAGGAAATGCTTCGATCAGGGAAGTGGGCAGCACACAGAGGAAGGGCCCCCCGATGGAGGCCTCTTGGCGGTCCTGGACGCCTCTGAGAGCGTCTTGGGTGCCTCGGAGAGCTGCTTGGGGCCTCTTGGGGGTCTCTTGGGGGCCTTTGGAGGCCTCTGGGGCGCCTGTTGGGACCTCCTGGGGCCTCCTGGGCGCCTATTGGGACCCTCTCGAAGCGCTCTTGTTGGGAGCGATCTTGGAGCCCTCTTGGGCCATCTTGGAGGAGATCGTTCAAAGAAGGGGGGTCCCTCAATTTGGGCCCCCCCCTCGGAGAGGCAAACATGGGGCCCAAACCCTAGTAAAACCAATGATTTTGGCTTCCTCGCCGAGGCCATCTTGGACGCTCCAGCCCCTCGCGAACCCCCTCCGTCCGGGTCCAGGGGAGGGGGCAGGGGAAGGGCTAAGCCCTTCCCCAGAGGGGCAGGAGGGGGTGGAAGAGGAAACGCCCTAAACCACCTACAGTGCCGTTTTTAATACATGCTCCGCGTGCGGATCATGTACTAATTATAGCCGGAGTGCAGTATCCCCAAACAGGGTTTTTAGACCCACTGCGGTTTCCAAGGTCGATTGCGTGCCCGTCCAGTGCGGGCTGGCATGGCATGTTAAAACATGCCTCCTCCTCCTCCTCCTCCTCCACCTCCTCCTCCTCCTCCTCCTCCTCCACCTCCTCTTCATCCCGAACGGCATCTCGGAGCCCAGAGTTGCGAGGATGTCTCGGGCGAAACGTGCTGCGAGGAAGTCCCAGGCGAAACGGGCCGGACCACCTCGAGCGCGGCGTCTCAGAACTCCGAGTTGCGGGGGCCTCCTGAGGCCTCCTGGGACCTCCTGGTGACCTCCTGGGGCTTCCTCCTGGGCCTCCTGTGGCCTCCTGGACCCCACCTGGGGCTTCCTGAAGCCTCTTGGGGCTCCCAGGGGGGGACACCTAACCTGTGGCCGTCGGGGCCCCCCCAAAATGGGGGGGGCAGGAAGGAATCTCCTGCGGACCCCTGGGGCCTGTCCTGGGCGTCCTGCGGCCTCCTGAAGCTCTCTGGGGCCTCCTGGGGCTCCCAGGGTCCCAGCGGGGATATGTAACATGTGGTCTTCTGGGCCCCCAGGCCTGACCACCTCTTGCGCAGCATCTGAGAGCTCAGAGTTGCGAGAATGACTTGTGCGAAAACCTTGCGCACGGCATCTCAGAGCTCAGAGTTGCGAGGATGTCTCAGGCGAGATGGGCCGGACCACCTCGCGCAGGGCATCTCGGAACCCAGAGTTGCGAGGATGTCTCCAGCGTGACGGTCTGGACCACCTCGCGCGCGGCATTTCGGACCCCAGAGTTGCGACGATGTCTCGGGCGAAACGTGCTGCGAGGAAGTCTCAGGCGAAACAAGCCGGACCACCTCGAGCGCGGCGTCTCAGAGCTCCGAGTTGCGTGGGCCTCCTGGGGGCCTCCTGGGGCCTCCTGGTGACCTCCTGGGGCTTCCTCCTAGGCCTCCTGTGGCCTCCTGGACCCCGCCTGGGGCTTCCTGAAGCCTCTTGGGGCTCCCAGGGGGGGATATCTAACATGTGGCCGTCGGGGCCCCCCAAATTGGGGAGGGGGCCACAAGAGCAGGAAAAATCGACGAATCGACACCGTGTGTTTATTAACTTGACACGTTCTGATAGGGGGCCTCCCGGGGCCTCCTGGGAGCCTCCTGGGAATCTCCTGCGGACCCCTGGGGCCTGTCCTGGGCGTCCTGCGGCCTCCTGAAGCTCTCTGGGGCCTCCTGGGGCTCCCAGGGTCCCAGGGGGGATATGTAACCTGTGGTCTTCTGGGCCCCCAGGCTGGACCACCTCTTGCGCGGCATCTGGGAGCTCAGAGTTGCGAGAATGTCTTGTGCGAAACAGGCCTGACCACCTTGCGCACGGCATCTCAGAGCTCAGAGTTGCGAGGATGTCTCAGGCGAGATGGGCCGGACCACCTCGCGCAGGGCATCTCGGAGCCCAGAGTTGCGAGGATGTCTCCAGCGTGACGGGCTGGACCACCTCGCGCGCGGCATTTCGGACCCCAGAGTTGCGACGAGGTCTCGGGCGAAACGTGCTGCGAGGAAGTCTCAGGCGAAACGGGCCGGACCACCTCGAGCGCGGCGTCTCAGAGCTCCGAGTTGCGGGGGCCTCCTGGTGCCTCCTGGGGCCTCCTGGTGATGGGGCTCTCCTGGCCTTCCTGTGGCACTCCGGACACCGCCTGGGGCTTCTGAGCCTCTGGGGGCTACCAGGGGGGTATATCTACCTGTGGCCGTCGGGGCCCCAAAATGGGGGGCCACAGAGCAGGAAAATCAACGAATCGACACCGGATGTTTATTAACTTGACACGTTCTGATGAAGGGGGCCTCACGGGCTCTGGGAGCCTTCATGGGAACTCTGCGGACTCCATTGCGGTCCGGGCGTCGCTGCGTCTCCTGAAGCGCTCGGGGCCTCCTGGTGCTCACAGGGTCCCAGTTGCGCACGGCATCTCAGAGCTTCAGAGTGGCCCAGAGAGAGTCTCAGGCGAGAGGGCCAGTGTTCGGGCGAAAAAACGTGCTGCGAGGAAATCTCCGGCGAAACGGGCAGGCGAAACGGGCCGGACCACCTCGAGCGCGGCGTCTCAGAGTTCCGAGTGGCGGGGGCCTCCTGGGGCCTCCTGGGACCTCCTGGTGACCTCCTGGAGCTTCCTCATGGGCCTCCTGTGGCCTCCTGGACCCCACCTGGGGCTTCCTGAAGCCTCTTGGGGCTCCCAGGGGTGGATATCTAACATGTGGCCGTCGGGGCTCCCCAAAATGGGGTGGGGGGCCACAAGAGCAGGAAAATTCAACGAATCGACACCGGATGTGTATTAACTTGGAAACGTTCTGATAGGGGGCCTCTAGGGCCTCATGCGGAGCCTCTGTGAAATCTACTGCGGCCCTATGGGGCCTTGTCCTGGGCGTCTGCGGCTTCCTGAAGAAACTCCTGGGGCTCCTGGGCTCCCAGGTGTCCAGGGGGGATATGTACACATGTGGTCTCAGATCGGCCAAGGACCATTCTTGCGCTGGCAAAATGTAGCTCAAAGTTGCGAGAATGTCTTATGCGAAACAGGCCAGACCACCATGCGCACGGCATCTCAGAGCTCAGAGTTGCAAGGATGTCTCAGGCGAGACGGGCCAGACCACCTCGCGCAGGGCATCTCAGAGCTCAGAAGTTCGAGGATGTCTCAGGCGGGCTCCCAGGGTCCCATGGAGGATATGTAACATGTGGTCTTCTGGGCCCCCAGGCTGGACCACCTCTTGCGCAGCATCTGAGAGCTCAGAGTTGCGAGAATGTCTTGTGCGGAACGGGCCGGACCACCTTGCGCACGGCATATCAGAGCTCAGAGTTGCGAGGATGTCTCAGGCGAGATGGGCCGGACCACCTCGCAGTGGCCTCTCAGAGCTAGGCAAGTTCGAGGAGTCTCAGGCCCCCGAAACGGGTCGGACCACCTCTCGCGCGGCATCTCCGAGGTCAGAGTTTCGAGGATGTCTCAGGCGAAACGGGCCGGACCACCTCGCGCAGGGCATCTCAGAGCTCAGAGTTTCGAGGATGTATCAGGCGAAACGGCCCAGACCACCTCTCGCACGGCACCTCGGGGCTCAGAATTTCGAGGATGTCTCAAGCGAAACGGCCCTGACCACCTCTCGCGCGGCGTCCCGGAGCGCAACTTTTCGAGGATGTCTCATGCGAAACGGCCAATCCCGGCCAATTCAGAAACGAGAGTTGTGAGGATGTCTCAAGCGAAACGGCCTGGACCATCAAATTTTTATGAGGATGTCTCTGCTCCGACTTCCTTCGGCCAGAGTTAGCTTCTATCACAACAGCACCCCGTTCAGCAAGCTGTTTGGGGAAAAATGCAGGGATTTAGTTAAACACAACGATGAGCTCATGCATAAACATGTTTTTTTTTTTTTTTTTTTTTTTTTTTTTTTTTTTTTTTTTTTTTTTTTTAATACAAATAAGCCTGGCGAAGAACCCAACCATATGCAGTTGTCCGTACCGCAGCTGCGGGTTTCATCTTCAGTGGAACTCCCCATAGGACTACGGAACGTGTGACGGGTGTGCCGAGATGGGTGCCACTGGGGCATTCGGCGAAGCTCCCTATGGGGACATGAAACACGCGCGGGGCGTGACGACATGGGTGGCGGAAGCGCATGTGAGGGCCGCCACTCGGGCCTCCAGTGGAGCTCCCTATGGGTCCCCGAAACATGATGCTGCTGCAGGGGGGGGGCCGGGATGGGAGGCGGAGACGCATGTAAGCGCCGCTACTAGGGCCTTCGGTGGAGCTCCCTATGGGGCCACGAAACGTGTGAGGGGTGTACTGGGGTGTGTGGCGGGGACGCATGTGAGCGCCGCCACTGGGGCCTTCGGTGCAGCTCCCTATGGGGCCACGAAACGTGTGAGGGGTGTGCCGAATTGGGTGCGGGTGGTGACGCATGCGGGCGGTGCCACTGGGGCCTTCGGTGGAGCTCCCTATGGGGCCACGAAACCTGCTGTTGTGATGGGCGTGCCAGGATGGGTGGCGGGGACGCATGTGAGCGCGGCCGCTGGGGCCTTCGGTGGAGCTCCCTATGGGGCCACGAAACGTGTGAGGGGTGTGCCGAATTGAGTGGGTGTGGGTGACGCATGTGAGCGCCGCCACTGGGGCCTCCGGTGGATGATGGGGCCACGAAACCTGTGAGGGATGTGCCGAATTGGGTGCGCGGGACGCATGCGCATGTGAGCGCCGCCGCTGGGGCCTTCGGTGGAGCTCCCTATGGGTCCACGAAACGTGTGAGGGGTGTGCCGAATTGGGTGTGCGTGACGCCGGCGGGCGGCAGCACTGGAACCTTCGGTGGAGCTTCCTATGGGGCCACGAAACGTGTGAGGGGTGTGCCGAATTGGGTGTGCGGGACGCATGCGGGCGGCAGCACTGGGGCCTTCGGTGGTGCTCCCTATGGGGCCACGAAACGTGTGAGCGGTGTGCCGAATTGGGTGTGCGGGACGCATGCGGGCGGCAGCACTGGGGCCTTCGGCGGAGCTCCCTA
>CAUYUJ010012904.1:0-12585 GCA_963575745.1 Prorocentrum cordatum | reverse complement strand
GGAGGAGGAGTATGAGTATGACCCTGTGACAGAGTCAACTGTGCCAACATTACGTGACGACTTACACATGAAGGCATGACTATACACGACCACGGCTCTGCTTCTCACGTGCACTTAAAACCTTAGGCCATAAACCACGCGAAATCCTATCGAGATATACAGCTCGATGTGTGGTGACACGCTTGGTACAGACCTTGCCAAATTCACGTAGGACCTCGGAGACAAAAGCACCGCACAACTTACAATACCAGAGCTTAAGATGTGTATGATACTGCACAGCATGAGATTGATCCACCCACCCCCCCGCTGTGTACAGACGTGCCAGGGGGGGGCTTATAAAGGATGGGCCCATTATAGTTGACGGGCTGGAAACACTCTGATTGGCGCCACTTGGATGCAGCAGCCCTGCTGGCCGATCCTCCGCAACAAATGCACCTCCTCCCACTCTCATCGAGAGCGTGGGAGGTAGAGAAGAGGGAGCAGCAGAGGGAGGACGGGGGACGGAGGAGGATGATGCTTCTTCCTGCGCACCAGGGGCCGCATCGGCCTCCATCGCGTCGGTCGTCGCCCTCAGCAGGCGCAGACGCACAAGCCTCGCTCTCCGCTCGTGAATGTGGATACGCTGGCGGAGAGACTCTGGCAAGCGAGCTGCGTTGGCTGCAGCTCCTGCAACAACATCCACAATCGTGTTGCCAGTGGCCGCCCATCTCGGAACAGCTCCAGCATGGATCTCAGCACCCCCGAGGTGGGAGTGCACGAAAATCACAGAGACTGAGTTGAATTCACGAGTCTGCATGAGCTGTCCGAGCTGGGCCCACAAGTCCTCATCGGGCCCGCTCGGAAACTCAAAACGTCTGGCATACCAGCCCTTGACGACTGGCTCGCAATCTGTTACATATGTTATGAAACCACTCGTAGCCCAAACGGCTAGCAACAGACTCCGTAGCTCTCCGCGGGGGACAGCATGCCTGTCGCCGCAGAGCGGCCCACTGATGGTCCCTGCTATGGACACCGTGGGCTCCAGTGAATGGAAACGTGCGATGGCACATCCGACGCGGCGAAACTTGGTGATGGCGGTGTCGGGGCCGCCGGTGGCATCACCAAAGAGCAGCAGCGGAGCTTGGCCCGCGCCATGTCCGAGGCACCCTGGGCCCAGCTCAAAAGGACCTGTCACTACCCAGGCCTTGGCGTGGGCAGGAGGCGGGACAGCCACCCATGGGGCGGGCAACGATCCCCGTAGCCAGAAGGCTGGCTCTGCCTCCGCTTGCACCGTGGCTTGATACACTAGATCCTCTGTCATGGCGTACGCCTCCTTATTGATGTTATAACTGCACGTCCAACTGCGATGAAGAGGCGTCTCAGGCTCAAGCTGGCGACGCGGGCACTTGCCAGTGCCAGCGAAGCGTGGGATCTCGGCCTTCTTCCTTGCTCGCGACCACGTGCTGCCAACTGCTATCAGCAACATAGCCTCACTGAGCCGATGGCCAATCTGAGGGGCATTATGTAGATGCTGAGTCAACACGCGATAGGAATCGGCATCGGAACCGTCCTGCAGGCCTTCACCACAATAATGCTGGTTAGCCTGCTGCCAGTACCGACGCTGCAACACATCGGAAACATCCTTGAGGAAATCTGCATGGCTGTCCAAGGCCTTCACCCCAGTGCACATCGCATCATCAAATCTCCACTCATCGCCTGCAAACTCATGGGGTTCTGGGGTACCCCAACCCGTAACCGAGGACACAGACCATCCCGACTCAATAAGATGTAGAATTGCAGCTGACACTGGGCCTCGCGCATACTTGGTGCGGTGCCGTTCTGGAACTCCCCGAAGCTTCTCAACAACTGACTGCCAAATACGAGATGCCCCTGACCGTACATCAGGATGGTCACGCCAAATGGACAAATACATGTCTAGGCACTGCACGGGGAGCTTGACGCCTGGATCCTGCTGTGGCGCTCGGATCGCCAACAGCGTTGTCAGGCATCTGCCCCGCGTCGGCGCCGCGCACGCAAGCCCCAGCCGCCGCCGCGCCTGCGCCAGCCTCTGGCCGAAGGCCCCGTGCACCTGGAAGCCGTAGGTGCCTGCAGACTGCGCGCCCTGGAGCTCAAGGCGGCGCGTGGCCTCGTAGCGGCGCGCCGCCTTGGCGAATCTCCCGATCTTCAGACTCATGCCCTTGTGCGTGGCGCCCCTCTTGTTGCGAGTGGAACGCGCAGCTCGAACTCCGCAACTGAGGTCCATCCCAAGGAAGCTCACCTGGGACTGAGCCGTGATGTGGCGCCCCGCCTGTCGAACAGCACGAGCCACCCATCTCGCATCAGCCACATCAGTACACATGACCACCGACTTCGGGGACACACGCAACTTGCTGGCCTCCAGGGACCTGCACGTGTCCAAGATACAGGCCTTCAGCCCGCGACGGACGTGCGCACGTGAACCCCGAATCTGCTGTGAAAGGTCATCGACCCACACTCGATGGCTCGCCAAAGGATGGTCCTCGACGACCCGCTTCAGCACGAAATGAGTGAGCGTCCGACCGAACCTAGTGCCCGACCGCAGCCCTTGGACAATGCTGCGGGTGGGCTGAAATGGGGCCGATGTCGCCCCCAATTGACTGAGCACCCTTGGCGACACGCACTGGAGAAGCTCCACGTGTAAGTCCGCTGGTGGGAACTGCATCTCCAGCCCGGAATCAACTAAATACGGCCACTCGATCGAGTCGTAGAAACCATCGATATCAACTAAGCCATGGCCCACATGAGCGTTCAAGTGGGCGCGCACCTCCTCCTGAATAGCGCAGAGGTGCGCTTCCCTCGCACTGGAGTTGCCGCGTGCAGCAGCGTCCCATCGTTCCTCTGTCTCAGCCGACCACCCTCGTACCAGTGGTTCCCTGATCCAAGACCAGGGGCGGCCGAGGAGCGGAACCAATCCGATGGTCCGATCTCCTCGCACTTTCTCGGGGGGCATCCTCCCCAAGATCAAAAGGAGTTGGCCTGGCCAGCGCAAGCAAGCCTCACGCGCTGTAAAGAGCAGCGCGAGTTCAGCAATTGCTGTGTCTGGCAGCCTCTCCAGAGCAACTGGCGATAGGAAATCGATCCCCTGTCCCGTAGAGCCTTCATCTGCTTCAGCGCCACCCTGATGTCATGTACACTGATGGGCTGCAGCGGGTCACCGTCCACAACATCCTGGACATTCTGGAGAACCTTTCTAACCATGGCCTCATCAAGTGGGGTGGGCGCCCACTTGCCGCGCCGCTTAGTTGACTTCGCGTCGATAATGTAACGGGGATGGCAAAGCACCTGGCCCTGATGCTCATACTCAAGATCCACCAAAGGCGTAGGACACAGAGATCGATGAAATATCCCCAACGGCTTCTCGTCGGCAACAAACTCCTGAAACTCACTCCAGGACTGCTGGACGGCTCGCCTCTGAGCCCGACTGCATATCCGTTTAGCTCCATGCACGAGGCCCTCCAGCTTGCGCACGGAACACGCACCAATATCCGATGGAGCAGCCTGCCAATCATGCCACTCGAGATTTGCCTGGTCATAGAACAGTATGTGCACGCTCAGGACAGGTCTCAACGTGCCTCTTGACCGGTTCACGATAATGACGTTGCCGGGCCTCCCCGTTGTTCTTGCGACGGTGATACGCCAGCGCATATAGGAGCGTGTGTAGCTGCATCCACCAGCAATTCAGCCGATCGCGCAGGGGCGAGGCACGGCTCTTGGCTGGCATCTTCAGCTCCTGCACCACGAAGTGGACTCCTGCTGCTCTGGAGGGCCCCGCAGGCAGCGGGGCATCATGGTGACTGGCAATCGTGGATTCGACAGAAGACACCCAACTGGCGTAGAGGCCTGAAACTAAAGACAGCTGCGCGGGTTTGAGCCTACATGCTACGGAGGAACGCAGGGCAGGGCAAAGAGGGTCAAGGGACGGAGAGCCAGACATAAAACCTACCCCCTTACGGACCTGCTCCCACGTGGCCTCAGGAATGTGGAAGGTTGGGACATTCTGGTCAGAACTCGACCCATGCTCAGAAGACACCTGCTGCTGCGTGCTACTGTCGGCAGCTTCCGAGCTGCCTTCAGCTCCAGAGCGTCCGTCCGAAGCCTCCGAGGCGTCGAGCCGAATTCGATGCTGGGAGTCCAGGATCTCGTCAGTCGGCAGACGGCCAACCAACTGAGCGCCCCCAGGAGGCAGACCACGGGGGGGACCAGAGGAAGCCCCCCCAACCCCAGAGCCCTGGACCCCAGGACTACCTGGACCCCAGCGTGAGAGATACCTTCATGAAGGGCCGCTTTGAGGCCAGAATCGGGGGCAGAAGTTGAGCTCCTGAGCCCACGGATCCTCCTCGTCCTGCAGCCCTTCAAAAAACTCAAAACCAAACTCACACGCATCAAAATTTACAGCGTCAGCCTCAACAGAGGAGGGTTCACCCCTCGAGCTCTCCTCTGCTAGCTGTTCCCTTTGAGATTGAGCACAATCTCCATGCAAGGTGTGAAACTTTTCATTTCTAGAGGCCACTGCTACTTGCTGCTGCGCAATCCTACGTCCACGTGCTACGCTTGACTTCGAACCAGGAGTGGGCAGACACGACGGGCGCGGAACCTGGGGCAGACGTCCTGGGGCCTGCATAACTCTAGTGACTAGCTGCTGCCCAGAATTCCGAAACTGCACCTCCAAGCCAATGTGGGGCCTCCGAGGGACCGACTCAATTGGAAGCACCTGTAGCATGAAAGGCCTAGCAGCAATACTACACATGATGTAATCTATATGCGTGCCTGTGGACAGCAGGCATGTGGCTTCAACATCTGCTGTCGCTATCATGCCGCCAATCCTATTGAAGTCTCCAATGACCAGCCATGGGAGCTGGAGGGCATGCAACAGTGCAGACAGTCGCTGAACTCTGCCTACGCTCGCTCCTCCAAGCCCCGTGCTGTGGAAAGCGTAGAAAGTGATGATCACGATCGAGAAACCGTGGAAATGGACAAGCATGACAGAGAAGCCATCCAGCGCCTTGTGCAATGGCGCCATGAGCCGTGGGCCCGCGGCTCGGACAGCCGGGAAGCGATGAGCGCGAATATGATTCTTGGCGAGCAGCCACTCTCCACCCTCATTGGCATGCTCTGACAGTGACACATGCCTATCACGTGGTCGAGCTGGATTCAATACTGTACGTAGGCCACGACCCCTGGCCTTACCTTCCCAACGACGTAATGCAGCCTGCTGGTGCACATGCGTCTCCACTATTGCATAGAAATCTTAATCGGAATTCTCAATGTGCGACCAGGCTTTTATCCCCCATGCAGGACACCTTGGCATATAATAAGCGTGATACGCCATTGTTGCGCTCCCCATTTACGGCATCAGGCTCCTGCGCAGCCGGTGCCGCCTCGGCGCTGGGCGCTGCAGAAGCTAGTCACGAGCTGGCCGCGCCAGCTCCCCCTGCCCCAGCGGCCGCGCCTGCAGGCGACTGGCCCCTGCCCTTGCCGTTCTGCCTATGGCCCTTCACGCCCTTGCCGATGTGCTGCTCCGCCATGAACTTGGCTGCAGAGAGGCGCTGCGCCTCAGCCTCGACCTCGGCCGCCTGGGCTGCCGTCGCCTGTGGGGCGGTGGCGACAGCGGCCGCGCCGGCTGCGCCGCTGGCCGCCTCAGCGCGGGGCTCGCCCGCAGGGGCCCCGTCGCCGCCACCGCCGCCAGGCGCAGCAGCAGCTCCATCGCCACCAGCACCTCCATCCTCGGAGTTCCCTTCCGCTTCTTCGCGAGGCGCCCGGCGATCTCAGCACGATACTTCTCCATGCGAATCAACCAATCCCGCACCTCAGTCTCCTTGGCCGACATCTCCTTCTCCGTGGCCAGCAAGCGCTCGTGGATCTCCTTGAGACCCGCGCGTTCGCCCTCCTCGCACTCCAACTCATCTAACTTGCTGAAAAAATCGGAATCCCATGATATATGAAATATACGCTTGTCATCGTTGGCCTTCATGGCCGTGTCGCCGCCAGCCGCCCCAGCAGCGTTGCCCACGCCCTCTGCGTGAGCCACAGCCGCGGCCGCTTGGACAACTCCGCCTCCTTGAGCTCCGCCGCTTCTAGGGAGCCTCGAAGGCGCAGCACGTTATACACGGCCTGGGAATGTTTGTGATCTGCGTCGCGAAACACTCCGTCAGCACGTCGTAGTAACTCCACGGCCGAGGTCTCCTGCTGCTTGGAATCCTCAGCCTCACGCTCCAGCTTGACGACCTGCTGCTGCAGCGTGCTCTTGAGACTGTCGTTACATGTGACCGCCGCAGCACGAGCCAACAGGGAGGCGACCTCAGCGGGGCTGCCGTCCTCGGTAGGATGCTCGCGCCATGGCGGCTTCTTGCCACTGCCACGCCCTAGGCCGCTCTTGCCGCCAGCCCTCGGGCCGTGCGCTGGCGAAAAGCACCTTGAGGCGCGGAGGATCCCCTTCGGGTGCACGAGGGGGGACTCCCCCTTCTCATTCTGAAGACCGAACTGCACCTTCGGCCCTGTGGTGGACTTCGGACGGAACAGCATAACTTCCTCCCCACAGTGACCGCATATGCACAGGTTACGAGTCAGGTCGCTATTGTACTCGCAGGTCTGGCACGACGCACAGCGAGACCACAGTCGAGCACCAGGCGCCATGGCTGAGATTGGATACTAAGAATTCTCTCCTGCTCTAGTCGGTACCGCGCAATTCCTCGGCGGGGTGCGCGGGCAAAGTCCCTCAAACGCTTCGTGAAAGCACAGGAGAATGAGCCCCGCCAACATGGTTCGGGCTCAAGTGGCTTGAGAGGAGGAGGAGGAGGAGGAGGAGGAGGAGGAGGAGGAGGAGGAGGAGGAGGAGGAGGAGGAGGAGGAGGAGAGGAGAGAGGAGGACGAGGAGGAGGAGGAGGACGAGGAGGGAGGAGGAGGAGGAGGAGGAGGAGGAGGAGGAGGAGGAGGAGGGGGAGGAGAGGAGGAGGAGGAGGAGGAGGAGGAGGAGGAGGAGGAGGAGGAGGAGGGAGGAGGAGGAGGAGGAGGAGGAGGAGGAGGAGGAGGAGGAGGAGGAGGAGGAGGAGGAGGAGGAGGAGGAGGTGGAGGGAGGAGAGGAGGAGGAGAGGAGGAGGAGGCGGAGGAGGAGGAGGAGGAGGAGGAGGAGGAGGAGGAGGAGGAGGGAGGAGGGCGTCGTCGTCGGCTGTCTGCCCGCCGGCGCTCACCTCGCCGGCGCGCCGGCGGCCGCGCCGCGGTGCCACGCCCGCAGGCGCTCGGCCGCCAGCGCCAGCGCGCCCTCGTCCTTGCAGAAGGCGAGCCTGGCGGCGGCAACCGCAGCGGGCGCGGCCAGAAGACTCTCGATGGACGACGACGACGACGCCGATGACGGACGACGACGACGCCGACGACGCCGACGACCGACGACGACGCCGACGACCACGACGACGAAGACGACGACGACGCCGCCGACGAACGACGACGACGACGACCGACGACGGCGCCGACGACCACGACGACGAAGACGACGACGACGCCGCCGCCGACGACCGACGACGACCACCGCCGACGACCGACGACGACGACGCCGACGACCGACGACGACGAGGAGGAGGACAACGACGACGACCACGACGACGACGACGGCGGCGGCGACGCCGACGACGACCGACGGCGGCGGCGGCGGCGACGGCGGCGGCGGCGGAGAAGACCATGTGCGTCTGGACGCGTTCGGACAGGCTCGGCTGGGTTCCGGGAGGCTCTCGCGGGCGTGCCCAGACACTTTTTTTGATCCGCGGGTCGAGAGCGCACCTCTTCCGGTCGAAGCTAAGCGGGCCGCGCACAGCTTTTATGAACAGAGGGGGGAAGGCAGAAGGATGGGCATGCCCAGACCCAGACCTCCAGGACCTCTGGAGACGAAGCTTTGTTCGGGCATGCCCGCGGCAACGGTGCCGGGGCCCGAATGCGGCCCCCCTGGAGGCCGAGCCAAGACAAAAAAAACAAGCACCTCGAGCCTGTCCCTCCCTTCTTGCGGGACTGGACAATGACCACAGCCACTGCTTCTTGTTTGCGCCACCTTCCAGCCGGCCGAACAAGAAGCAGTGGCTGTGGTCACTTCCCTGGTGCCAAGCTTAACGAAAATGACCACAACCACTGCTTTGTTTCTGCTGGCTGGAAGGCGGCAACAAAAGAAAAGCAGTGGCTGTGGTCGTTTTCACGCCCCGTACTTCTTGCTGGCCGGAACCAGTGCTGGGACGAGCAAGACGGCACCAAGGGACGAGCACTAGGTCGGGCATGTCCCCCTACAGGCGGACTTTGGACGAGAAGTCAGATATACTCAAACAATACATCAGACGGTGGAAAAATAACCACAGCATCGTCCCCAGACTATTTTTGGACTATTTTTGAATTTCCCTCCTGTAGAGGGACAAGCCCGACTTCAGACGAAGCAAAGACCAGGATGCAAATCTGGTAATGGTACATCGAGAATCTCTGAGATCCGGCGGATCTGGAGGATGTTTTGTGCGCCGCGGCCCTCTCAGAGTCAGAGCGTTCCGGAGCGCTCTGGAACGGATGCATCCTCGTCCTAGCCCCGTCCGACCTCTGACCTCGAAACCTCGTGACCCACTCCGCATTCCCCCCTCGGCTGCAGCCCCCCCCTCCCCCTCCGGTCTGGAGCTTTGGCTCAGCGTGTCGCGCCGCCAGTTCTGGCCCACGACGCGACACGGGATCCACTCTCCGATTCCCGAGCGTCCACGTCCTGGGCTTTCCCGCACCTCTCGCCCCGCGGAGCGGAGCGACATGCAATCCGCTCGCAGGGCGTGGCATGTCGCCGGGGCCGCCGCCGCGACACACCAAGCAACAATTCCTGACCGTAAGCCTAAGATCCGGGGGGGCGTTGCAGCTGCTTCCCGCTGTGCGCTTTTGGCTCAAGTTCGGGCCACGGGACCAACACGGACCGATCCGGCCCGTAAAAAGGCAGCGGGAAGACGGGGTCTGAGGCTCGGGAGCCGGATTTTTCGAGGCTGCCTCTTTTTCTCGCGATCTTGCAATGGCGTTCGCGACGTCGGACCTCAGGGCATCGACAAACACAGCGAAGCCGATGCTTTTCGAGAGGGGGGGCCTCCCGGGGGAGAGGCGGGGCCCTCCTGACTCGGGTCGGGCGAAAGGGGGGGATAGCAAAGGGGGGGTTTGAGAATCAGTTTGCGTAGCTGATTTTCCCGGCGCCCCCCGGCGCCTGGAGGCGCCCACGTATCGAGGGATGGGCCCCTCGGTGGGGCCGACGCCAGCTGCATGCAGCAGATTTCGTGCCCCCCCCTTTCCCAACCCAGACATCCGGCGTCTCGATTTTTTCGAGACACGGGCCCCCGACCTCTCGACCAGTTCCCCGGGACCGGTTTTTCATCCCGAGTCGTTTTTTGACGGTCCCGAGGCCCGGCGAGGGCCCCGAGAGCCCGAAAAGCACACAAAAACCTTTGTCTCGATTTTTTCGAGACGCCCGATGTCTGGGAATCCCCCCCCTTTCGTCCGGCCCGACTGGCCACGGCTGCCCACCCGGTGGGGGCGCCTGGGGGGTCGGCCTGGAGAGCGGCTCAGTTGAGATGCGGGGGCTCGGGCCCCCCAGGCGCCGCCGCAGGAAGCGCGACGGGCGCTGGCACCCAGACCTGAAGGGGCCCCAGGACACACAAATAAATGCACACAAATAAAATGTTCCCCATATTCTCCCATGTTTTCTGGGCTCCTGTCTCCCCCCACTTCCCATATTTTCCAATGTTTTCCGGGAATCGCCGATTAAGCGTAGGATAAAACGACAGGAAAAAACGCCATGAACATTACGGTCGGGGCCTTGACCTAAGGAACCCTAAATCAGGAACGAGGCCCCTGTTGTCCATGAGTGAAACTTCGACTTCCGATCGAAAACATAAGGAACACCTGAGGCAAGCTGCGAAACACTTAAGGAACACCGAGCCCCTCCCCAACGAAAAGGGCTCCTTCTTCAGCGCTTTTGGCGCGCCGCGCGAAGTGCTTGGATCTGGCCTGGACCCCATTGAGAGCGCCAGGGGCGGGGCGGCGCCGGAGAGGCCCAGCGAGGATCCAGGAAGATCCCGCGCGGAGCGCCCAAAGTTTTCTGGTTGTGGCTACAGTCGGGGCGTTGACCTAAGGAACCCTAAATAAGGAACGAGGCCCCTTTTTCCCACAAGTTAAACTTCGATTTCCCATCGAAACCCTAAGCAAAACCAAAGGCGAACTACAAAACAACTAAGGAACACCGAGCCCCTCCCAAACGAAAAGGGTTCCTTCCTCAGCGCCCCGACTGTAATGGCTTGTTTTCGTCTTCGATCTTAACAAGCATCGACGCGGAAGTGCGTCGCCGTTTTCGGCGCCTGGGGGCTCGCGCCGGGCCCCGGGGCCGTCACGAAACGAGCCGGGACGGAGAACCGGTCCATGACTTCGGAACCGCTGTGCTCTGTCATGTCTGCCGACTTTAGAATGTGCCGGGCATGCACCCCAAACGTTGCGAACAAGCGAGGCGAGCATTTCCCCCTCCAAGGGCGGACATGGCGGCGGCACGGCGGAAGTAGCGATGGCAAAGTGGGCGGAAGCCGACATCGAGGGAACTCGAAAACCAGGCCGAACATGTTCGCCCTGCTTGCGAACTTGCTCCCACCGAGATCGGGGTCTTCTTCCCTCGGTAGATGCACGCTGCCGAAATTGTTGTTGGTGTCAATCTCGGGAGCGGCCAAGAGGGGGGTGTCCAAGAGGAGGGGGTGCAAATCATGACCGGCGGCATGCGCGCGGCCCAGCAGGGGGGTCAGGGACGTAATGAAATGTGAAGAGGCGCCATGAAATCTGGGGAAATATCATGGCCCACGCCATGATATCCCCCCCCCTAGTCATCCCCCCCCTCTTTGCTGCCCCCGACAATCTCTAGGCCTGCTTACGAGCTCGCCCAGGAGTGCGGCGGATCCCACGCCAGGGGTCCCCGGGAAGGTGGCCCAGACCGCCGCCGCGTCCCCAGCCGAAAAAGGAGTTCCGCGCGTGCGGCCTGGCAGGCGGCCTCGTCCCCAGACCTCCAACGCACCGAACAAAGATCTAGGCGAATATCTAGGTTCAGGTCGGGCCTGTACCCCTGCAGGCGGATCCTAGACGAAAAATCAAAAATACACAAGAAATACTTCCAAATAGCCAAAAATAGTTCCAAACAAATCGTCCCCTGACTATTTTTCCCCGACCTGGGTTCTGACTAGAAGGGTTCTTACTCTGTTGGCTTAAAGGGCCGGGCAGTGGAACCCGCCCCGGGCGGTTCCCCCGGTCCCCTGGGAGCCAAGCGCAAGCAACAGCAAAAGTAAAAGCAAACGCGCGGTTCCCCCAGTTGCGCTCCCTGGGTGCCAAGCAAAAGCAAAAGCAAAGGCAAAAGTGAAGGCAACAGCGAAGGTACAGCAACATCATAGCATATCATAGCATAGCATAGCATAGCATAGCGCAGCATAGCATAGCGCAGCATAGCAAAGCATAGCACAGCATAGCATAGCATCGCATAGCCTAGCCTAGCCTACCCTACCCTAGCCCAGCCCAGCATAGCATAGCGCAGCACAACATCCATTATTGCTGCTGCTGCTGCTTTATAAAAATAAATATCTACTTATGTGTGTGTGTGTGTGCGCACGTATGTTCCATGCATGTTAGCCGTCTGTGGGCCATCTTGAACCCATAGTGGGGCAGCTTGAGCCCTTAGGATTCACGAAGGCTTCGCACACCGGCCGGGAGACAGGAAACCCGACGTATTATCGCATGTCCGAAATGTCTTTCTGCATATGCAAGTATATGTGTATATATACATAACCCATGTGGAATGCTGCATGTGTGTGTGTGTGCGTGTGTGTGCATGTATTGGTTCAACACCGCGTCGTAATGCCTTTCATCCTCGTTGCCGTTCAGCCTCAATTCCGTGACTCGCAGAGCCACGCAAGAGCGTGCAGCAGTGTATTGCGTCATGCGGCCATTATTACGGACCTCGAGTGGCGAGGCACGAGACCCAGCAAGCAGTGTTGAGCATCCTGCAGAGAACAATGTTCCAAGCAGTGTTGAACAACCTGCAGAGACGTTCAGGTGTAGATGTAGGTGTAGATGTAGATGTAGATGTGTGTCTCGCTGTTGATGTAGATGTAGATGTAGATGCAGGTGTAGATGTAGATGCCGCTGTAGGTGTAGATGTACATGTAGGTCTAGATGTAGATGTAGGTGTCGATGTAGATGTAGGTGTAGATATAGATGTAGATGTAAAGAACTCCCCAATGCCCCGCCCTCATCTCCGTGCCTGCTTGCTTTTGCTGCTGTCTCGGCGACTTGCTGCCTTCTTCTGCTGCTGCTTCACTTACGGCGTGGCGTCGGCGATTCTGGCGCTACTGCTACTACTACTACTACTACTACTACTACTACTACTACTACTACTACTACTACTACTACTACTACTACTACTACTACTACTACTACTACTACTACTACTACTACTACTACTACTACTACTACTACTACTGCTGCTGCTACTACTGCTACTACTACTACTACTGCTACTACTACTACTACTGCTACTACTTCTACTACTAC
>CAUYUJ010012903.1:407433-450741 GCA_963575745.1 Prorocentrum cordatum | reverse complement strand
GTTCACGAAATAGGTAACCAGGATGACATCGACCTCCTCTGCCGTGGTGAACGTCTGGGACGTCCAGCGGCACCACTCCTCGAACTTCTTGGCGGCGCCCCAGTAGTTGGCCATGGTCGTGTCCGACACGGCGGCCGTCTCCAGCACCGACAGGGCCCCTCGGGCGAGCAGCACTGGCCCAGGATGGGTCTTGGTCCTCTGCTCCGCCAGCGTCGTGGTCCGCTGCCGTCGAAGTTCGGGGGGCATTCGCTTGGTGCTCCTCGAAGGTCGGCCCGACGAAGACACCCGTCCTGGACGGCGAGTCGGCGGCATTGCTCTCGCTGGGGATCCACCGAATGGCGCGGCGGATGCCCGTGGCCGCCGACAGGGCGCATAGACGGCGCAGAGGGTCGCGAAGGCCTCGGGCGCCAGAACGGCCCCTGCCAGCGGCAAGAGCTAGAGCCAAATTGTCAACGGTGAACAAGATGCGATGATGACGAAGCCGTCCAACCCGAGCCGAGTGTCGCATCGCAAACCCGAGAGCCTCCGCCTCGTATCGCATAATGTCCAAGCCGAACCTCGAGTGACGCGAACTGTGTATCGTGCCCCAGCCGTCGAAAGCCGTGATCGAGTCGGGAACTTCGTCGAAGCCGTCGAGGGAGGCAGCGTCAGCTGGTTGATGTAACGATGATGGCGTAGACGGAGGGCCCTCAGGGGTCTTAGGAGGCCTCGGACTGCGGCGGCGTTCTTCGAGGCAATTTTTGCCCACGGTAGCTTCAAGCACAGTGCGAGGCTCGATCCCGAGAGCGTGGGCACGGGCGTGCACGGCGTCGGAGAACCGATAGCGCCATCTCTCAGACAGGCGCCCAGCGGCCGCGACGACCTCCTGGTCGGCGGTCTTGCGGCAGACCCCGATGCCGTAGGGGGAGGCGTCGCTGCAGAAAGTAGTCGCCGACCACTCTGCTCTGACGTCGGCCCACCATAGGGGTGCGAGGGCGGCTGCCGCGCGCAGCTCGGCGATGACCGACGGCCACAGCGGCGCGGCCACTCGGGCGTCCAGCCTCATGAAGCGGTAGACTGCGTTGAAGATCGACAGCATGGGCCTATTGGTGATCATACCACACGTACAGTGACCCACAGCTGCTGACAAGGCCAAGGGCGATGCGAAGCCACGTCTAAGTAGACCAAGCAGGGCTTGACGCAACCGGCAGAGCCTGTCGATCTTACAGCGGACGATGCCGACGTCGCCGAGAATGTCCAAGCCAGTGAAGACCACGCGCTTGGCGGCGGGAGCGAACTCGTCGACGGGCAGACCCCTCGACACGAGCACGTCACGCATGGCCTGGCAGGCTGTCGTGGCCACCTCAGGGTCGAGGGGCACGGTGGCAAAGTTGTCTACGTAGCCCGCGCCAATGACGTCGGAGTCCTTCCGCAACGGGGGGATGGCAGCTCCGCCCACCAGCAAGGAGCTCTCGTCGATACCCGAGTCGAGGATGGCCGTGGCCAGGGCGGACTGGCAGAAGTGGAGGGCCCAGGACCAACCCATCGGCATGACGGAGACGAAGGGCTGCAGGAAGGCGTTCGTCCCGATATTCATGCCATTGAGCCGCTTGAAGCCCAGGTACCGATTCGGGACGACGGGCAAAGAAAAATATCGATGCAGATGTGGAGGTAACTTCATGTGGTAGAAAGCGCACTGAATGTCGCCCTGGGCCACGTAGAAGTCGCGGTCGGCCTCGAGTGCGCTCCATGCCGACGGAGTCGGCAATCTCGTAGAGGGAGGGGCAGAGAAGGACATGTTGGCCACCCGCGTGTCGAAGACGAGGCGCAGATTGACGCCGTTGGACTTCTCGACGAAGAAAAAGCCAGTAGAGTAGGTAGCCTGACGATCGGCGACCTCCCACTCAAGCATGCCAGCCTGGTCCAGGCGTAGCAGAAAATCAGCATATTCCCGAGGGCGAAACCGAAGGCGTGGATCCACATAGGGCGACCCCAGACAGGCGTAGCAGAAAATCAGCATACTCCCGAGGGCGAAACCGAAGGCGTGGATCCACATAGGGCGACCCCAGACCCGAGTCCTTCCTGAGAGCAGCTGCATCAGCAGGGTCACGTAGCATTTGATGCCTCCACCCTGCCAACATAGACCGATCGGCGTCAGACACGAGGTCGGCCGTCGGGACAGGCGCCACGTGCTTCGGCCAGGAGACGAGCTCCTTGTTGTAGGGTCTTACCCGAGACTCTCCAGAGTACCCAGGCGCCGATGCGAACAACTCTGCGAGGGCTGCCTCGCATCTTGGAGGAGATTCGGAATATCCAGGAGGTAGTTCAAACTCGCGATACTGCTGAGCAAGATACCCCTCAACGTCACTACGAGCACGCGGAGGAATACCAGGAGGCGGGCTGATCACATCGTTCGGGTCGCAGTGGTACATGTCGTTGAGCGTGGACACCGCGTCGTTGTACCACTCCCGCCACGCAGCACCCCTGGCGGCCCGTCTGCGTGCCGACCCGCCCATGGATGAAGTCCCTGATCTTCGCTCCACAGGAATAGGGCGGAGGGGGGAAACGTCTCGCTGTCGAAAGGGTGGTGCAGCGAGGGGGCAAGGAGCCTGGCTGGCGCCACTGTGGCGCGCCCCACAGCCAGACCTGAAGTTCTCAGGCGTCATGGCGCCCGCAAGGCCCGCTCATCGCGAGCCTTGCGGCGCTCTTTGCTGATGGCGGCCTCCGCCCTCATCTGGTCTGCGATGTACTCCAGAAACTTCGGCGAGATGCAGAGATTGGCCTTGGAGACACCAGCGCCGAGGAAGTAGCTGGTCTCAGGTGAGCTGGAAGTCCCAGCTGAGGCGCCGCCTCTAGCCGCGGCCTTGGCCTTGGGGGCTGCGCCACTCGGAGGTGGCGATCGCGTCTCGTACACCCGCTCCTCTAGGAGCTGAAGTTGGCGAGCGATGATCTCGAACGAAGCCATCTCGGCGATCTGCAGCTGATCGTACACGACGGCGAGGTCCAGGACGCGGCAGAGCGTCTCGTGCAGCTTGGCGTGCTCGTCCTCGCCGGGCAGGGCCATCGACGTGAGCCACCTCTGGTGCCACGCGGTGGGCGTACCCGCCATCGTCGACATGAAGGACAAACACCAGAGGAGGGCCCTCGGCCCTTGCACGGGCCAACCCTGCACAGGGGTCTCAGCGAGGGCGTTGACGGTCTCTCCGAACCTCCTCTCGCGCTCGCCCCTCGGGTTGAGCAGCATCGGGAGGACCCTGAAGTCGCCAGTGGGGGCAGGCGCCCCAGGGGCGGCGGCGGCGGGCGCAGCCTCCAGTGCAGGAGCGGGCACCAGCGGCAGAGGCCCAGCAGGCCCAGGCGGGACGGCTCCCAGCGCGGCGGCCAGCGCAGCGACGCCAGGGGCGACGCCAAGAGAGGCCGCCGCAGCGGCCGCGGCCGCGGGGGGCATCGCCAGCGGGGCCGCGGCCCCCGCAGGCAGCGCCGCCCCCTCCCCGCCAGGAGGTGGAGGCAGGGCGGCAGGCAGCGGGGCTGCGGCAGCCGCAGGGTCCGCCAGCGGGAAGGGACCAGGCGGGACGCCTACGACGTTGCCCGCCGCGAGCGCCAGCGGCAGAGGGTCGGGGGGCCTCGGGTAGCCTGCGGCCACCGAGCGCGCGACAGCCGCCCACAGCTCAGCGGCCGTCGGAAGGCGGCGAAAGCGGTGCACCGCGACGCCCGCCAGCGCTGGCGGCGTGTCGCCTTGGCCCGCGAGCTGCAGGACCGCTCGCACGTCGGGGCCGACGACGATGGGCTCGTCGTAGTCGTCGAAGTCGGGCGTGAGGATGTAGCCGAGGCCCCCGTTGACGCCCAGCAATAGGCGCTCGTGCCACAGGGGTGCGCCGCCGACGCGGTAGCGCAGCACGTGGAAGCTGCCTGCCATCACTGCAGCGCAGGGGCGCGGGCTCTGGCGTCACGAACCTGCTGAGCCGCGAGGGCGGCGATGTCAATGCCGTCCACGAACTCCACCACGGCGGGCGGCTGGCGGGGCGTCGGTCCGAGAAGCCGCCGCGCCGCCCAGGCGCCTCCCGCGGCCCCGAAAGCGAGGCCGATGGTCAGCGCGGCCACCGAGTAGGCCGTGACGAGGCCCAGACACGAGGGCTCGACCACGTGCCCGCCCGCGCCAGCGCAGACGCAGGCGGGGCAGGAGAGGGTCGGAGGCGCGGGGCAGGCCAGGTGCGGCGAGCAGGCTCCGCAGCTCGGCGCGGCGGCCCGCGCCACGACAGTGGCCCCCAGCGCCTGCGCCCCGTACCTCAGGACGTCCGCCGCATGGTGGGCGATGTCTTGCATCACTGGGCAAGACACCTGAGAGACTTGAGAATGGAAGCGCGGCCCGAAAGAGAGCCACAAATAGCCGCGGGCAGCATGATGATGATGATGATGATGATGATGATGATGATGATGATGGTGATGATGATGATGATGATGATGATGATGATGATGATGATGATGATGATGATGATGATGACGATGGTGGTGATGATGATGATGGTGATGATGCTGATGGTGATGGTGATGATGATGACGGTGATGACGAGGGTGATGATGAGGATAATGATGGAGGATGGAGGGAGGAGCGGGAGGAGGCGGTTGAGGAGGAAGGAAGGAAGGAAGGAAGGAAGGAAGGAAGGAAGGAGAGCGGGGCGCTGTCGCTCCAAAACGAGGACCCAACACCAAAAGATGGTTGGGGAAAAAACGCTGTACGTACAAAAACTTCCCAGCCGGCGTACGGGCGCGCGTGGTGGCGAGGCGGGGAGGAGCTCGTCCTGAAGAGGAGGCACTGGGGAAGGAGGGAGGGCGAAGAGAGCGGGAGCAGGCAGGGAGGACGGGGAGAGGCAGGAGGGAACGGGAGCATGGAGGAAGGAGGCGAGAAAAGAAGCGAGCAAAGACGGCGTGGAAGAGCGGGAGAAGGGCGGAGAGAGGAGGGAGGCTGAGGCAAAAGTGGGCAGGGGGGGGAAGCGAAGGAGACGGCACCCCGCGGGCTGATTTCACTAGATATTGGATTCCAGCCTGAGCTGGGATCGACACTGGCCCTGACGCCTGACTGCGCAGTGGCACACACCCTCTCGCACACAGGTCAGCGCGAGCAGAGCCGGACACGCGGGTCGCAGAGGTCAGTGCGCGCCCTGCCGCGGAGCCCTCGGCGGTGCCCGCGCGCGGTCTCGCACGCGGGGGCGCCTGCAGCAGGGGCCCGCGCACTGCGCAGAAGAGACCGCGGGCGCAGCCGCCGAGAGGAGGAGGGTCGGGAAGCGATATTGCCTGGAAGGAGCTGGACGAGGCTAGGGAGCGACCAGAACGAGGAGGACGGAGGAGGACGGAGGGAGGAGGCGGAGGCGGAGGGTGGGGGAGGGAGGGAGGGAGGAAGAGGGGGGGGAATCAGAGCAGGGAGACGCGAGGGAAGAAAGAGGGGAGGGAGGGAGTAGATGAAGAGGGAGGATTGAAGGGGATAACGGAGAGAGTGGGGAGAACCAGCAGGGCGATGGCAAGGCCAAAAGGGCAAACGGGGAGAGGGAGGACGAGGAGGCGGCATCCCGCGGGCTGATTTCAAAAAACATGGGGATCTCAGCCTCAGCTGAAATCGACACTGGTGCTGGCGTCGCTCACTGACGCAACGGCGCACTCTGGCAAAAAGAGGTCAGCGCGCGCAGAGACGAACGCGGATGGAATTCTGGAGCCCGGACGAGCCTCTCCCCTCATTCCTTCTCCCCTCTCTCTCTGCTCGTCTCTCGGCTCTGGAGTCTGGACAAAATCCCCCTCCCTCCCTCCTCCTTGGCATCCCTCGCCCCCCTCCCCTGGTTCCGGAAGCCAGGCCAAAACCTCTCCCTCCTCCGCTCCCTCTTCTTGTTATTACTCCTCTTCCTCTTCTTCCTCCACCCTTCCAAGGCCTCCATCACCAACAACAACGCATCTGGCCTCCTCGCTCTTCTCCTCCTCCGGAGCTTCCTCCACGTCTTCCTCGTCTTCCTCCTCTTCCTCCTCCGAAGCCTGCAGAACCACTGGACTCCCCAAGACCTCCGAGACCTGCTGCCCCCTCCGGGACGCACGGAACTTCCTTCTGGGTAAGACCTCGGGCTGCGCACAGACAGCCCTCGAGACCGCCCCAGACTACTCGGGGGCCTGTTGCGGCCAGCCAAGACTGCCCGAGGAGGGGGGCGGGCTGCCCGTGCGCAGCCCAGGGCCTCACCAATCCTCCTCTCCCTCCTCTTCCTCCTCCGAAGCCTGAACAGCCAATGAACCTCCCGGGCCTCCAAAACATCTCGAGCCTCTGGACTCCCCAAAATCTCCGAAGCCTCTCCCCCCCCCCTCCTCCTCCTCCTCCTCCTCCGCCTCCTCCTCTCCCTCCTCCCGCCTCCTCCTCTTCGTCTGCTCCTGCTCTCCTCTCCGCCTCCGCCTCCACCTGCCTCCTCCTCCCCCTCCTCCTCCTCCTCCTCCTCCTCCTCCTCCTCCTCCACCTCTTCCTCCTCCTCCACCTCATTCCTCCTCCGCACCTCCTCCTCCTCCTCCTCCTCCTCCTCCTCCTCCTCCTCCTCCTCCTCCTCCTCCTCCTCATCTGGCGGAGGGATGGGGGAGCGTGAGCAAGCAGAAGGGAGGGGGAGGGAGGCAGGAGGAAAAGGCGCAGGGAGGGATGGGGAGGAGAACCAACAGGGCGATGGCAGGCCAAGAGGGGCAAACGGGGAAGGGGAGGACGAGGAGGCGGCACCCCGCGGGCTGATTCCACTAAACATGGGATCTCAGCCTCGGCTGAGATCGACACTGGTGCTGGCGTCGCTCACTGACGCAATGGCGCACTCTGGCAAACAGGTCAGTGCGCGCAGAGCCGGAAGCGGGTCGAATTCTGGAGCCCCGACAAGGAGGTGCGCCTCGCGCGGATTGGCCTCACTACTTAGGAAGTGCGACCTCAGCCCGAGCTGAAACCAGCAAGTAGTCTTGGGGCCGCTCGCCACCGCAACGGTGCACTCTCGCAAAGAGGTCGGTGCGCGCGCTGCGGTCTGGGCACCTGCGAAGATCCGTGGCCTCATCCGCACACGTGCCCTCCCATCATGCCATACCAGCTTCCTTCCGAGATGTGGTATGCGCAGTACCAGGACTGTGTCGGGTTCTTCTTGGCGCACGTCAAGCACTGCGTGAGCTTCCCTGAGCACCTGTTCTGCGCCAGGCCAAGCACTGCGCAACTGTTGGAGGGGTTATTCCCCCGGTCGTTCCTACAACAATGCCCACCACTGGCCAAGGCTCCCGTAGCACGGAAATGATATGAGCAGTACTGGTAACCGCAATCTGGACACTCTTTGACGAGGACTTTTCCGTCGCCACTGGAAGTGCAATTGATCATTGCCGCTTTGTTTAAACAGCACTGGCCACTTGTTGCAGCGCCGCCCACATCAGCGAAGCCCTTCACGGCGACCACCCCTGCTTCGGCCACGTTCTTGTAATCCACGACTGCCGCTGCGGCTGCGGCCATTGCTTCCGAGGCCAACGAGCTGCTGGTACAAGTGCGTGAGATTTCGACAAAGACGAACTCGAACTGGAACTCCAACAAATCTATAAACCAAAACGGCTCCCGAAAATACGGTATGGAAGACATCCATAATGTGATTATCTGGAAGATTGGGGGTGCCGGGGACGCCTGAGGCGTTCAGCTTCCCGACGAAAACACAGCTCAGCCAGGACAGTGTCTAGGAAGGTTCTGCCGTAAGGGCATCTGGCCCTTTGGGTCAACTCAAACCCCCCTCGAACTGATCCCACGCAACCTTACAAACTCCTCCGGACAAACCACAAAGTGCTCAAACATGATACTACAGCCAGCCCGCAAGAGGACCAGAAAGCCTCCAGAACCTGCCCGAAGTAAACCAATACGCCAACTACTTCGCATGCGAGGCACATTGATTGAGACCATATGCATGTTGCTTCATGTCCGCATGGCTTCCAGGTGATAATAAGACCAGGCCCCAAGGCGGGCCTGAACTGACGTCGGCACAGAGAAACGCCTAAGACGACCTCCTGACAGCCCAAGCGGCTGCTAAGACGCTCGAAGAGGCCTCCAAGAGCACACCAAGAGGGCCCCAACAGGCACCGTTCCATGTTTCTTCTTTTCTCGAGGTGTATGAAAGATTCTGGCGTTCTCGCCTGTTCGGCTTCCCGACGCCCAAAGACGGCCCAGAATGCCACCACGATCGGCACAGGAGGCCCCCAAGAGGTTCCCAAGACGGCCAAAAAACTACCCAAGAGGGCCCCAAGACGGCCCTGGAGACCTCCAGGCGGCCCAAGGGGCGGCCCCATGAGGCTGCCCACACGGGAGCCCGAACGAACATTTCGAGCCCTCGGGCTCCAGAAGCCCCTGGGAGGCCCCGAGGGGCCCCCAAAAGGCCCCCCACGAGGCCCCAGGAGGCCCCCAAGGGCCCAGGAGGTCCGAAGGGACCCCCAAGAGGCTCCCAAGAGGCCCCCGAAATGCTCCCAAGAGGCCCCGAAACTGCCCCCTGGAGGCCTACGAGCGCGCTCCGAAGAAGTCCCACGAAGCATCCCTGAGGACTCTGCTCCACATCAGCGTCGTCGTCGCCGCCGACGCCGCCGTCGTGGTCGTCCTCCCCCATGCAGGGTCAGCAGCACCAGCCGCAAGGCCTTCCCTCTTTTTTTGCGCGGGCTCATTGGCGGATTGGAACCCCAACAATACAGGGAAGAGAATTGTCCCCCCGCGGCGGCCACCGCTGATTATCGGGGGATGAAGAATCCTGATGATGCTGCTGATGCTGATGCTGATGCTGATGCTGATGCTGATGCTGATGCTGATGCTGATGCTGATGCTGATGCTGATGATGATGATGATGATGACGACGAAGATGATGATGATGATGATGATGATGGTGGTGGTGGTGGTAGTGAGGAGGAGGATGAGGATGCTGATGATGATGACGACGAAGATGATGATGCTGATGCTGATGCTGATGCTGATGGTGATGCTGACGACGACGACGATGATGATGATGATGATGATGCTGATGCTGATGCTGATGCTGATGATGATGATGACGATGACGATGACGATGACGATGATGATGATGATGATGATGATGATGATGATGATGATGATGATGATGATGATGATGATGATGACGATGGAGGGAAAGGACGAGGAGGGGAAGGACCTGTTGAATTGCCAGCCGAGGGCTCAGAGCGGAGGGCCTTACAGGAAAGACGTTCTGCGGTTACCTTGTTCCCCCTCGGAACCCCCGCCCTCCCCTCACCTCCCTTTCCGCGGCCGGCGCAGTATGCCGGTATGCTGGCGGCGCACGCAAGCCAAGATGGGGAGGCTCCTTGCAGAGAGGCCGTTTCTTCGAAGGCGCCGGCCTCACACCTGCAGACGAGGCCCGCGCCTCCCGAGAAGCAGGGATGCTTACAAGAAGCCTTCGCCCTTCCCCAAACCCTCCCAGGCCTCTCCTCCTCCTCCTCCTCCTCCTCCTCCTCCTCCTCCTCCTCCTCCTCCTCCTCCTCCTCCCCCTCCTCCTCCTCCTCCTCCTCCTCCTCCTCCTTTTCCTCCTCGTACCCCCCCTCCTCCTCCTCCCCCTCCGCGGCCGGCGGCCGCCAGACCTCCGCCCACCCCCCCGGGGACACCAGGCGGGCCGCGCTGCGGGCCCCTCGGCGCTTCCCGCGCCGCGGACGGCCGAGCCTGGGACGGAAGAGCATCCTTCAAGGACGTCCTTCGAGAGCACGGGAACATGGGACGGAAGAACATCCTTCAAGAGCATGGGGCATCCTTCGGGAGCCTGGGACGGGAGAACGTCCTTCCAGGCACAAAGAACATCCGAGGGTACCCTCCCCAGGATGCTCAAGAGCGTCCAACAAACACGAACAGCATTGGGGGCACCCTCCCCGAACCGACCCCGATGCTAGACCTCGGTCCGACCGCGATGCACACTGCTGCGGGAATTCCGGGAGATCCAGGGGCACGCTTTTCCGTCGCAGCCCGGCCGAGGCAATCCGCGCGGGCGCTCGCAGCAGTCGGGGACGCCCGGCGGACAAGTGTTCTGGATGCAAGAAGGGGGGGGGGGGGGGCGCGGGAAGGCAGGGCGGCCGCGGAGAGAGCGGAAGTCTAGGGGCACAGTCGACGTCGGTCTGTGAGCTCCTGAGGTGACGAGCGAACAACACGCACCCATACCCACAGCGGGGTCGGAGGGAGGGCCCCCATCCGACAACACGCAGCCATAGCCCACAGCCCCACCGCCCCGTTCGCTCATCACGAGGGTGCTCCAATGCCTCTGTGGGTCCCAAGGGCCACTGGGGGAGAAGAAGTTTCCGTAGGGGGCACCTGTAGGCAGGCGGGTCTCTGGTTGGATGCGCATATTGTAGGGAAGGGCATTGGCAATGAGGCAGCGCACCCTCCGCGGGCGGCCGCCACCACGACCTGGACATCGGCCCGAACTGGAATCCACCATCCATGAGGCGTTGCGCATCCTCTGAGCCCAAAAACTTGAGGGATCCACGAACTAGGCAAGTAGCCTGATCCAAGCTCTCTTCTGGCGCGCGTGCAGAACTTTCCTCTTGCTTGGCTGCAACCACTACCTCATGCACGTCCTGCTTATCCTCCTCCTCCTCATCATCATCTTCCTCCCTCCCCCTCCTCCTCCTCCTCCTCCTCCTCCTCCTCCTCCTCCTCCTCCTCATCTTCCTCCCTCCCTCCCTCCCTCCCTCACTCCCTCCCGCCCCCCTCCCTCCCCTCCCTCCCTCCCCTCCCCTCCTCCTCCACCCTCACTCTCCCTCCTCCTCTCCCTCTCCTCCTCCCTCCCTCCCTCCTCCCTCCCTCCTCCCTCCTCCCTCCTCCCGCCTCCATCCTTCCCTACTTTCTCCTTCCACCTTCCTCTCCTCCCTCCTCCCTCCTCCCTCCTCCTCCTCTCCTCCCTCCTCACTCCTCCCTCCTTCCGCCTTCCGCCGTCCTCCTTCCCCCTTCCTCTGTCCTCCTTCCTCCTTCCTCCTCCTCGTCATCATATATTATTGCCTCCACATTCCTTCCCCCCATCGTCACCTCCTTCCTGCACGGCGGCGCCTGTGCACGTGTGAAGAATCCCGCGCGACCAAGTTGGGTTCCCCTCTGGGGGCCGTGGACATACAAAAATGCACGCCAGGCGCGCACGCGCCAGACGCAGGTTGCCTCACACCCCATCCACTCACGCACTTTCATGTGCAAGGAATCCGACGCGCCCAAGTTGGGTCCCCCATCAGGGGGCCGTGGACACGTGACAACACGTACCCCGCGCGCACGCGCCAGGAGCAGGTTGCCCATCCACACACACGCATTTCTACGCGTAAAGAATCCGACGGGCCCAAATTGGCTCCCCCCCTTGGGGGGCGTGGACACGTGAAATACGTGGCCCGCGCGCACGCGCCAGGCGCATGTTGGGTCCCCTCCCCCGCGCACGTATCTTTGCAGGTGCCGTGGACACGTGACAGTACGTGCCACGCGCGCACGCGCCAGGCGCATGCCGGGTCCCCCTCCCCCTCCGCACACAGATTCTGCGCGTGAATAAATCCGACGGGCCAAATTGGATCCCTCGCTGGGCTCCGCGGACACGTCAAAATACTTGACCCGCGCGCACGCGCCTGGCGCATGTTGGGCCCCCCCCCTCTGCGCAAGCATTTTCACGTGTGAAGAATACGGCAGGCCCAAGTTGAGTCCCCCCCCTGGGGGCCGTGGACACGTGAAAACACGTGCCCCGCGCGCACGCACCAGGCGCATGTTGCGTCCCCCCTGCTCACAAGTTGGGACCCCCCCTGGGGGCCGCTCGCACGTAAAAGTACATGCTCCGAGCGCACGCGCCAGGCGCATGTTGGCCCCCCATCCGCGCACGCATTTTCACATGTAAGGAGTCCGACGCGCCCAAATTGGGTCTCCTCCTGGGGGCCGTCGACGCGTACAAATACACGTACCCGCGCGCACGCGCCAAGCGCATGTTGGGCCCCTCCCCTCCGCGAAGGCATTTTCACGTGCACAGCATCTGGCGGGCCCAGGTTGGGGGCCCCTCCCTGGGCGCACGCATTGTCACTTGTGAAGAATCCGACGCGCCCAAAGCTGGGTCCCCCCCCTGAGGGCCGTGGACACGTGAAAATACGCGCCAGGCGCAGGTTGGGTCCCCCCCTCCTCCGCGCACTGGGGGCCGTGGACACGTGAAAGTACAGTCCCCCTCCGAACACGCCAGGCGCACGATGGACCCCCGCCTTCCGCGCACGTAGTTCTATGGGGGCCGTGGACATGAAAACGAGCGCCCCGCGCGCACGCACCAGGCGCACGTTGAGCCCCCCCTTTCCGCGCACGCATTTTCACGTGTAAAGCTTCCCGGCAGGTTCGAGCTGGGTGGGTCCCCCCTGGGCGCACGTATTTCCACTTGTGGAAAATGTGGCGCGCCCAAGTTGGGCCCCTCGCTGGGGGCCTTGGACACGTGAAAATACGTGCCCCGCGCGCAGGCGCCAGGCGCATGTTGGGCCCCCCCCCCCCCCCTCTCTACGAGTAAAGCATCCGGCGCAGTACGCTGGGTCCCCCCCTAGGGGCCGTGGACACACTTAGACACATGCCCCGCGCGCACGCCCCAGGCGCATGCTGGGTCCCAGCAGGAGGAGGAGGAGGAGGAGGAGGAGGAGGAGGAGGAAGGAGGAGGAGGAGGCCCCCCCGCTCCGCGCACGTTTTCCGACGTGTGAAGAACCCGTTGGGCTAAGTGGGGTCCCTCGCCGGAGGCCCCGTGGTGGCCGGGAACACGTAGAGACAAGAGTGGCGAACGCACGCGTGCCGAGCCTCGCGTTGGAGACCCGCCCCCCTCGCGCACACGAATCTTTACGAAACAAATTATCCCGGCAAAGCAACCTAACAGCGATGTGTAGGAGCATGTGCGGGGAGTCATGATGCTCTCTTTTGACCCTACTAGAAACCTATCAGTCTTCGCTGTTAGGTAAAATGGCGAACGCACGCGTGCCGAGACTCACGTTGGAGACCCGCCCCCCTCGCGCACACGTATCTTTACGTATTCAATTCAGGCGCCGCTTCTCGACACCCTTCTGGTGGAGGGCCTCTGGCCCGGGGGCGAACGCCGCCCCAGACGAGCGACGAGCGCCACGCGTCCCGTCTTGGATGCACTGGTGCACACAGTCGCGCTCGACCGAGCACCTCTTTTTCCGTCGGGGCGCAGCGGGGCCCTCGCGATGGCAGCAGCAAACTGTGCACAACGCCTGCTCTGTCGCCGCGGGGCGTCTGCAGCTGTGCACTCTCGCGAAGAGGTCGGTGCGCGGCGCGTGCCGAGACGCCCCGCGGCAGCCCCCGCGCACGGGTCTCGCCCGCGGGGGCGACCCGCAGGGACAGGCCGCGCAGAAGAGCCCGCGGGCGGAGGGCCGACGAGAGGAGGGAGGGAGGACGAGGTCAGGGAAGACGCGAAAGGAGAGGCAGTCGTGCCAGGAGGGAGGAGGACGAGGTCGGGGAAGACGCGAAATGAGGAGGAGAGGAGGGGGGGGAAGGAGGGGGGGAGGAGGAGGGGGAGGAGGGGAGGGGGGCGGAGGAGGTGGGGGGGAGGAGGAGGGGGGGGGAAGGAGGAGGGAGGAGGAGAGGAGGGGGGGGAGGAGGAAGAGGGCGGAACAAGGAGGAGGGGGGGAGGAGGCGGGGGGGGGAGGAGGCGCAGCAGCGGCAGGGGGAGGAGGACGAGGTCGAGGAGGACGCGGAGCGAGGAGGGCAGGAGGGAGGAGAAGGAGCGGACGAGCAGGAGGAGGGAAGAGGACCAGGAACCCAGCTTCAGGGGCAAGGAGGGGGTGGACAAGAGGAAGCCCAAAATGCGGCGACGATGCTGCAGCGCACTCTCCCGTGCGAAGGTCCCTCGTGGCGAGCTCCTGCGAGCGCTTCCATTGTCACTACGTGATCACCACACGAAGCCACCCCTCGAAAGACGAGCGCACTGGGTGGGCCTGCCACGCGGGGCAACGCCGCCCTTTGAGAAGGAACTGCCCTGCATCCCTCCAGCGGATTATCCGCCGCCGTGCCCCCTGGGGCGTTGAGAGCGTGGCAGAATGCCAGGTGCTGCCTGGTAGGCCTTCTGTACTTTAGCAGGGCCCTCCCCCACTCTACTCGCAGACCCGCCTGTGACCCCCCCCCCCCCGCTCCCTTCCCGAGGCCGCGACCCTTCGTAAAAAAAATTGGCCTGGCGAAGTACCCAACCCTATGCAGTTGTGGGTACCGCAGTTGTGAGCACCGTCTTCGGTGGAGCTCCCTGTGGGGCCACGGAACGTATGAGGAATGTACCGACTTGGGCGCGGCGAGCGCATGCGAACGCAGCCACTGGTGCCGTCGGTGGAGTTCCCTGTGGGGCCGCGAAACATGTGGGGGTATGCCGAAATGAGTGGGCCCGACGCATGAGACACTGCCACAGGGGGCCTTCGGTGGAGCTCCACACGGGGCCGCGGAATGTGTGGGGGGTGCACCCAATTGGGCGGGGCGAACGCATGCGAACACCGCCGCTGCAACCTTCGGTGGCGCCCCCTGTGGGGGGGCCACGAAACGTGTGATGGGAGAGCTGAAAATAAATGGAGCGGACGTATGCGAACACAGTCAATGGGGCCTTCGGGGGGGCAGTCCCCTTGGAGCCACGAAACGCAAGGGGTGCGCCGAAATAGGCGGGGCGGGCTCATGCGAACGCAGCCACTGGGGCCGTCGGTGGAGCTCCCTATGGGGCCACGAAACAAGTGCGAGGGTATGCCGACATGGGTGCGGTGGGCGCATGCGAACGCAGCCACTGGGGCCTCTCCCTATGGGGCCACGAAACGTGCGAGGGGTGTAACGTAACGGGCGGCGGTGGGCGCATGCGAATGCGAACGCAGCCACGGGGGCCTTCGGTGGAGTTCTCCGTGGAGCCACGAAACGTGAAAAGGGTGTGCCGACATGGGTGTGGCAAGCGCATGCGAACGCAGCAACTGGGGCCTTCGGTGGCGCTTCCCATGGAGCCACGAAACGTGAGGAGTGTGCCGAAATAGGCGGGGCGGGCGCATGCGAACGCAGCCACTGGGGCCTTCGGTGGAGCTCCGTATGGGGCCACAAAACGTGCGAGGGGTGTGCCGATATGGGTGCGGTGCGCGCATGCGAACGCAGCCATTGAGGTCGCGTGGAGCTCCCTATGGGGCCACGAAACGTGAGAGGGGTGTCGATGGGCGCGGTGGGCGCATGCGAACGCAGCCACTGGGGCCTTCAGTGGAGCTCCCTACGGGGCCACGAAAGTGCGAGGGGTGTGCCGACATAGGTGCGGTGGGCGCGTGCGAACGCAGACACTGGGGCCGTCGGTGGAGCTCCTTGTGGGGCCACGAAACGTGCGAGGGGTGTGCCGACATGGGTGCGGTGGGCGCATGCGAACGCAGCCGCTGTTGGCTGTCTAAGGGTTGCAGAAGAGATGAGAGGATTTTTTCATTCTTACATCGATTTGAATAGGAAACTCGATTTGACTGGGAAATCGATTGGGATCGATTTGAGAGCGGGTCGCCGTCGGGCGCGCAGACAGAGCGCCAGGAGGAGGAGGAGGGAGACGAGGAGGAGGAGGACGGGGAGGAGGAGGAGGAGGAGGCGGAGGAGGAGGAGGAGGGAGAGGGGCAGGAGGAGAAAGAGGAGGAGGAGGGCGAGGAGGAGGAGGAGGAAGAGGGGGATGACCAGGAGGAGGAGGATCAGCAGCAAGAGGAGGAGGAGGAGGAGGAGGGTGAGGAGGTAGAGGGGAGGAGGAGCAGGAAGTGGGAGAGGTAGGCGGTCAGACGGCGTCTGCGCCTCCTCCTCCTCCTCGTCCTCTCCCTCCTCCTCCTGCTCCCCCAGCTTCTCTTCCTCCTCCTCCTCGTCCTCCTCCTCATCCCCCTCCTCCTCCTTCTCCTGCCCCTCCTCCTCCTCCTTGTCCTCCTCCCCCTCATCCTCGTTATCCTCCTCCTCCCCTTCCTCCTCGGCGGCCTCAGCAGCCTCGGCGGCTTCCAGGGGCGCTCGGTTGCCTTCGAGGGGCTAGGCGGAGGAGGGGAAGGAGGAGGAGGAGGAGGAGGAGGGGGAGGAGGAGGAGGAGGAGAGGGAAGCCACCGATGGCTGCCGAGGCCGCCGCGGCAGAGGGCGACGGCAACGACCGCGCGGCCGACGACGACGACCGACGACGTCGACGGCGAGGGCGAAACGACGGACGGCGGCGACGACTAGGACGGCGAGACGGATCTCCGACGACGAGGGACAACGACGGACGACAACGATGACAGCGACGACAGACGACGGACGAACGACGGCACGCACGACAGCGACCGACGACGACCGAGGACGACTTGCGACGGCGGGAGGCGAACGGACCACGAGGCCGACGGACGGCGGCAGACGAACGACGGAGGCGACGACGCCGACGACGACGACGGACGACGAGGGGAGGAGGGAGGAAAATAGGGCTCGGCGTCGGGCTGGGCGCTGGCTCGGCGTCGGGCTGGGCGCAGGCCCGCGTCGGGCTCGGCGTCGGGCAGGGCGCCGCAGCGCTCAGAACCTCGGAGGTTGGAGGAGGAGGAGGAGGAGGAGGAGGAGGAGGAGGAGGGGGAGGAGGAGGAGGAGGAGGGGAGGGGGAGAGGAGAAGCAGGGGGGAGGGGAGGAGGAGAGGAGGAGGGAGGAGGAGGGGAGAGGCGGAGGAGGAGGAGGAGGGAGGAGGAACGGAGGAGGAGCAGCAGGGGGAGGAGGAGGAGGAGGACACCCACCTGAAGGAGTCGCCTTCAGGCGGTTGCGTGTCTGGGCTCGGCTCCGCGTCGCCCCTCGCCCGTCGAGGAGGCCGAATGAGGGGGGCGCGAAAGTGGGGGCGGGAGGAGGGAAGGGAGAGGAGGAAGGGAGAAGAAGGAGGAGCTGAGGAGAAGGGAAAGGAGAAGAGCGGAGAGGGGAGGGGGGAGAGAGGAGGAGGAGGGAGAGGCAGGAGGAAGAGGAGGAGGAGGGGAGGGAGAGAGAAAGGAGGGAGAGGAGGCAGTAACCTCGGGGATCCCCGCTTTGCGGAACGCCTCGTCCCACTTGAGAGCCAGGATCTCCATCTCCAACGCCTGCCCCCCACCACCCTTCAAAAACAATCAAAAAACAAACCTTACAACCAAAACGGGACGTTCAACATGTCATGGCCAGGGCGTGCTCACCGTTTCGGACCCAGGGCGCCTACCCCCCACTGTCCCGAGGTGGACCCAGGGCGTGCCCACCGTTTCGGACCAAGGGCGCCCACCCTCTAACGATGGAGATGGAGATCGAGGCCGAGCGCCCTCCCCCTGCTCTTCCTCCTCCTCCTCCCCTCCTCTTTCTCCGCCCCTATCGTCCTCCCCCACCTTCCCCCCTCCTCTTCCCCCTCCTCCTCCTACTCCTCCTCCCCCCTCCTCAAGGAGGAGGAAAGTGAGGACAAGGAGGAAGAGGAGGAGATGGAGGACGAGGAGGGAATCGCAGGCAATCTCATGGACCCCTTGCAATCTCTGGGACCCCCAGGTACCCCAAGGAATCGAAGGGATCCCAGAAATCAAACGGCCCCTTCAAATCCAAATGAGCCCTTCAAATCTGTCTCGTCCTCCTCCTCCTGCTCCTCCCCCTCATCCGCCCTCCTCCTCCTCCTCCTCCTGTTCCTCCTCCTTTCCTCCTCCTTCCGCTCCTCCTCCTCCCTCCTCCCTCCTTCACCTCCTCACGCGGTTTGATCCCGAAGGCCTCTTGGATCGCCTCCTGGGAATCCGTGCGCTGCCGCTTGAGGGTCGTCTGGTTCCCGTCGTGCTGGTTCCCGTCGTGCTGCGGTTGGTGCTGCTGGTTCCCGTCGTGCTGCGGTCGGTGCTGCTGGTTCCCGTCGTGCTGCGTCCCGTCGTTGCTGGTTCCCGTCGTGCTGCTGGGTGCCGTCGCAGCTGGTCGCGGTGGTCCGCTGCTGCTGCTGCTGCTGGGGCCGCCTGTCGTCACCAGGCTGATGTCCTCTTGCGTCTGCAGCCCATCTGACTCTGCCCGAAGAACATCCTGAAGGCGACGGTGCCAATAATCGAAATCGATGTCATCCAGCGGCGAAGGCGCTCTCGCCGCTTCGGGCGAATCTGGGCGACACCAGATGTTCCGCATCGTCTCGAGGAAGTCTCGGCGCATGAGCGGCCGTTGCATCATCTGCCTGAAGACGTGGAGATCATCTACCGTGGCGCCTCTATGGGAGAGGAGCGAAAACCCGATCGAGACTTCGAGCTGCTGGTCGCTCACGTCGTCGGATGCGTTCACCGCTGGAACTCCAGTCACCCTGACGGCATCGGTCGCCGCGAAACTGAGAATGGGGAGGAAAGGCAACATCATCTGCGATGTGTCGCGAGATATGAAAGAAGCGAAGACCTGAGCCCGATTGCTATCACCACGGGCACTGGAGTTGCGCGGGGGGCCCTTGAGTCGTTTGATGGGCCCCTGAGTTGTCGAGCTGCCACTGACTTGTTTCCACCCCTGAGTTGTTCAGGCCCCTCTGATTTGTTTGATGAGCTCATGTTTGCGTAGATGCCCTCGGAGTTGGTTTTCACTTCGAAACCTGCGAACCTCAACTTGGCTTGGACCACTGAGTCGGTTTAGCCCCTACGTCGTCTAACGTTTGAGCCCTTGGGGCGCGTAAGCTCCTGAGTCTCTCGGGCCCCTGAATTGTTTCAGCCTCTGACGTGAACCCCTGAGTTGCATCAGGCGTTGACTTGTTCGTAAAGTTTTACTTCCGCTAAGCTCCGCGGCACCTCTGAGGGGAGCTCCGTGAGAGGTTCAAGGAAATCCCGCGAGAGCCCTGGAGGCCTGCTGTCTGGCAAGGGTTCCTGATCTCTGGCAGGTGTTCAGAAGTCTGGCGGGGGTTTCCGAGAAGGCCTGCCTGTGTCCTTTTTGTGCGCTGGAGCTGCAACCCGACTGTTGGCCGTCGGTTGCCCAAACCTCTGAACGTCCGGACGCACTGCCTGCACTGCCGTACGGCAGCACCCTAGCTCAAGCCCCCCGCGAGGCCGACAGGCATGCATCTGTGTGCTCCGCGCCTGGTCGCCGTTGTCAAGCTCTGCTGTTGGTTGCCCCTGTCACCGCACTAAGAGAACATCGCCATCGCGCTCTGCACCGCGGCGTCCGCGGCCGCGCTGCTCGAAGCCGCCGCCGCGGCATCGCTGCTGGAGCCTCTGCTGCCGCGGGCCCGCTTGGTACCGCCGACGGCCCCGATCTTCGCCTTGACCACGTCGACCATGGCCTTGTACTTCTGCTGATCCTCCTTGGTTGCAAGGTACGCGTACACCACGAACGGTTCCACATCCTGCATGGAAGCCCTGCCGTTGTCGACCTTCGTCTTCATCGTGTCGTACATCGCCGACAACGCCTTCGAGCCAGTCACCGTCTCCGTGCCGCCGCCGCTCTTGGCCACCTCATGCTGAAGATAGCCTGGCAGCAGCAACAGCAGCTCCTTCAGCATGTCGGCCTTCTGCGCACAGTCGTCGATCTCTGGAGCCCTGCCGTCGACGATGCGACCGATGATCTTGTGCATGAGGTCGAACTGCACCTGGCTGGCCTTGTCCGCGAGCTTGTACACAGGCTTCGTCGTCAGGAGCTGGAAGGTCGCCAAGCTGTCCGAGGGCTGCTGATGCACAATCCCAGCACGCATGTGTTCGCACAGAAGCCGCTTGCCCACGTTGCCCCCGAGCGCAAGATCGATATCTCGACCCCGGAGTCCCTGTCCGTGGTCACCCAAGCTGCCGAGCGAGAGGTGACGAAAGCCACTAGGTCGTTCTGGTTGTCGAGCTTCGCGTTCTCCACTGCCTGAACCAAAGCGGCACGCGCGACCTTTGTGGAGGCGCAGAGGTCGTCGTCCACTGAGCCGCTCCCAGGAGCAGAGATCTTCGCACAAACGATTTCCTCGAAACCGAAAGTTTTGATCTTGCCACTGGCCACGCCGAAACCCTTCCACAAGCAAGCGAACTTCCAAGATACCTCATCGACCAAGCTGCTGACCTCGCGCTCGAGGGTGTTGTGCACACCGTACGTGTACGACACAGTCCTGTTCGCCTTGAGAGACGTGATGCTCGGGAGGCGGTTGCACTCCGCCAAGCACTTGCTTTTCTGAGCGGCCAACACCTTCTCCGTGATCAGCTTGGTCTTCAAGGCCTCCACGTGAGTGTGAATTATCTTCGCCACGCCTTCGTTCACGAGACAAGAGACGATGCTTCCGAAGAGCTGGTGGCCAAGGTCACTGAAGCAGTACAACTTCGAGATCGAGTCTTTGACCAGCAACATATCACCCTTATGATTCATCACCGTGTCGAACTCAGCAGAGGGAAAAAGAGTCCGCAACACTGTAGCATGTAAGTGCAGGAAAGTCTTCACATCCATGCCGTCGGCGCGGAGAGCACGTGACAAGGTCTTCACCATGATGTCATCTGCCTGCGATTTGACCAAGGACCACTCTTGAGAAAAAGTTGTCGGCATACCGTTGCGCTGACAGTAGCCAAGACAATCCAAACCAATTCTGAGCTGCAAGTGACAAGTCGGTTTCAGACCCGTGAAGAACTTCAAAACACCGACAGTCTCCTTTTGGTTCGGTTTCACATCCGATGTGGTGAAGAACGCCTGCATGGGCCCACGATCCGCACGAGCAGCTTTGGCCTTGATCATCGCACGCATCAGTTCGGGCTGCACTGCCTGAGTCGGATCCGTCGGTACCAGGAGCCTGGTGACATCAGTCTCTGCGCGGTACAGATTCCTGAGCCTGTCGTAGTACGGACCGCCCATCGTGACAGTACCAGCAATCTTGTCAGCGCGAACCCTCTCAGCAAGAGTTCGACCATCCACGATTTTCACGTATACGAGCTCCTCTGGCCACGACCGAAAGTTGTCGTACAAGGCTTCGGCAACTGCTGCTGCAAGTCTGGCCTCTGGGCTCGTGGGCTTCTTCTTTGGCTGAGGACCCGACTGGTTGGAAGAAGCGCGCTTCAGGGCCATCGTCCTTGACTGTGGGAGTGGCGCAACAACACGTGTGACAAGCGACAACCACCTTCCGACTCGGAAGGAAACAGACAGAGCCAAACGGCACTACTACAGATAACGAATGTGCCTTGCTCGCACAGGACCGAAGGAATTCATGACCCGAAACGGCATCTCAGTGGAGGCGGCGGCGTCCCACTGGACCAGAACCCTGACACGGAAGGCCTTTTTTCAAGTCCCCAAGGTATATTTTCCCTGACGCAACCCAGGCACGGCTCTGATCGCACTCCTCCTGCGGAGCCGGATTAGGCTCCGGATTAGGCTCCGGATTTGCGCCGGATTTGCGCCGGATTTTTTTCACGCGGAGAGGATTTGTTTCACTCGTTATTTATCGATGCAAACTGTCCGAATTTTCGCCACTGCTAATCCACGCGCAAATCCATTCGGCCTTACACAATCCCATTCCTGACCGCAGAACCCCTAATTCATACCTACTCGGCGCATTCGCGCGACCTCCTCCTGTACGTCCACAGGCACGAAGGAGGAGGAGGAGAAGGACGACGAGGAGTCCAGGAGGATATATCGAGGACAGAAGGATCGGAAAGGAGAAACCAAGAAGGAAGAGGAGAGGAGAAAGGAGGAAAGTAGAGCGAAGATAATACATCCTCCGCGCAGCTGGCACAGTTGCTGCTCTGGCACGGTTGAACCTCTGGCACAGTTGTTCCCTTGGCACGGTTGTTGCGTTGGCACGGTTGGACCTCTGACACGGTTGCTCATCTGGCACGGTTGCTGCTATGACGCGGATCCTGTTCTGGCACCGTTGTTGCTTTGACGGGGTTGCAACGCTGGCACGGTTGCTGCTCTGGCACGGTGGCTGCTCTGGCACGGTGGTTGCTATGGCACGGTTGCTGCTCTGGCACGGTTGCTGCGCTGGCACGGTGGTTGCTGTGGCGCGGTTGCTGCTCTGGCACGGTTGCTGCGCTGGCACGGTTGCTGCTCTGACACGGTTGCTGCTCTGACACGGTTGCTGCTTCGGCACGGTTGCTGCTCTGGCACGGTTGCTGCTCTGGCACGGTTGCTGCTCTGGCACGATGGCTGCACTGGCACTGGTTATCTTGCTCGGAACAACCATTATTTGTGTTGATAAGAGCCAGTGTTGAATGGGTCCAGGAACAGTAATCCCTCACGCCGAACCCCATGACGAGTAAATCCCAAACTCCGAACCCCTTACTCCTAATCCCCTAGCCCCTCACCCCCCAATCCCTAACTCCTAACCCTCAACCCCTAACCTACCCCGAAAATGCCTCTCCAAAGAACATAGGCCGCGAGCTCCCAGTGAAGTCTAGAGCGGTCCCGCTATAGCCTGAGGGTCCCTAGATCAGCGGCAGGCGCCCTCTAGAACTGAGCCGTTCTAGGCTCTGTCTGCTCTTCCCCCTTCTCCTTGCTCACCTTCATCCTCCGCATTGCCCTTCATCCTCCTTGGGTGCCCCTGAGCTGGCTGTGCTTGGCCCTTGTGAAGGCCACGTGGCTTGCTTCATGTGGATGATCTCTGAAAGGCTTCTGAAACATCCATCCGCTGGCTCTCACCTAATTGTCGCGTGAGCACTGGGCCCTTGATGAGGCCACTCGGCCCCTGTTCGGTGATTCTGTCTTGGCATGGGTTTCTGACGCGTCTGTCTCGCGAGGTCAAAGGGGGACGGCGGGGAGGAGAAGGAATGGCAGGCGAGTGTGAGGAGGATGAGCCCCAGGAAGAGGACGCGTTGGCCATAGGACGCTGAGGCCCCTTCGGGCTTCCGAAAGCCCCATGAGCCAGTGAAGCTGATGGGGCTCGTTGGGCTGATGTCTCAGCTGTTGGAGCGCTGGGCCCTTGTGGAGGCCACTCGGCTCGCTTTCGCCTGGAAAAGCAATCTGGTAGGGTCCCCGTCGCACTGGGCTTACACCCTCGAATCGGATCCGCCGCGCGCGTGGAGCCCTGGGCCCTTGCTGAGGCCACTTGGCCCCTCATGTCCATCACGAGGTCGGGTTCACTACCCGCGCGAGTTCAGTTTAGGCACGGCAAAGAGGAGCAAGGGCAGGACGCTGCGGCCCAGACGAAAGTGACCAGCAGGAAGAGGATGGAATTGTGGAGCGCTGAGGCACCCTGGAGCACACCATGGGACCCCAGGGGCCAACGTGTTCCAGAAGGCCCGCGAAGCCAATCTCGTAATTCACTGGAGCGCTGGGCCCTTGTGGAGGCCACTAGGCTCGTTTCTCATGAATGATCTCGAAAAGGCCCTTGAATCCTCCCTCCGTGAGCTCTCACCGCATTGTCGCGTGAGCGCTGGGCCCTTGTTGAGGCCACTCGGCCCCTGCTCGGTAGACTGTCTTGGCATGGTTCCTGGTGGCGGTAACCTCTCCTAAAGGGGCACTGTAGCCGAGGCTCGCCCTGAGGCGACCGTCTGTGCAGCGAGGGCACCGCCTCACGTTTGCTGGGGCTGCGGCCCCCTCCCCCAGACCTTAAAAGCGTGATGGATGAAGGCCGAGTGAGGCGCACCGTTTCCGAGAAACCCAAGGACCGCTTTGTTCGCGAACGCATATGTTGACAAGCACTGGTTGGGGAACCGTGTTTTGTTCGACTTTTCATCCTCTCAGGCGAACAATGCCCTGATCTGCGCCACGCGAACCGTGGCCTGGTGATGCCCAGCGAGCTCCGCCACCGCCGCGGCGAACTCCTCCGTCTCGCGGTACCCCGCCGCGTGATCGGGCGCCAGCTGGAACCCTGCCTCGGACTCGTGAGCAGCATCTACGTTGAAGAAGTATTGCATGCGATGGCACCAGGCCCTCGCCAAAATAGCAGGGACACCATCTGGATACGCAGCGTAATCGAAGCGAGCCATTCTCCGAACGTTGTACTTGGCGCAGAAAGCCTTGGCGAGAGCTCCACGTGCCTCGCCAGCAACTGCGTCTGCGGCAACGCCGACGTGCGTTGCTGTCCATACGCCGCCGAGCACCCGAACGCGAAACTCGTCGCCGAGGACGCCGCCGTCGCCTTCAGCGAGGTGCCGCCTCCGCCGTTCCAGCTCAGCGAAGACCTCCTCGATGGCCGAGTCGCTGAGATCCTCGAGGGGCTCAGGTGGCAGCGGGAGAAGCGGAGGCTCGAGGTTGCCTCGCTGCGACGGGAGCTTGCCCCAACACTTCTGGAGCCAAGGCAACAATCGAACCATATCATCCGAGCTGTTTTTGTTCGACTGTTTTGGCTCTGGCCTCGGCTTCTCAGGCAAACCAGCGAGATAAGCATCAAGTGGCATCCAGTCGTCACGACCCTCGTAAGAAGCACCACCCAGGTGGCGCAATCCAGTCAAAACGCGCACCTTATCGTTGCCCACGATGTAAAGGTCATGCGCACTGATATTAAACATAAAGTCAACGGTGAACGTGGATGCCCGATCCTCCAGAGCCAGCCTGCCCCAGTTCTCCGCCGCAACGGTCTCGGCGGACTGGCAGCGGACAACCTGAGTCAATTCGCTGAGGGCGACATGCACTGGAGATTGAGAGGCGAACACGAACTTGAAGTACGCAACCCCGCCAGGGAGGTCGATGGAAAATGCGCAGCCTTTGAAATGACTGCGCTGCCCGCTAACACATCGAACCCAAGAAGCGGTCTCCCTCGGCGGCGGCTCCCAAACCACGTGCTCTTGAAGACACACGAGCTCAGCTGGCCCAGGAAGGTCGGGCGCTACCGTGTAGTCCTTCAGCGCCTGGGTGCACTTCGCAGCAGAACGGTGGGGCTCATTCCACTGCTCCTCGAAGTACTTAAAATCTGACGTCGTGAAATGGCAACCGCTGAGATGCAGCGGCCTGCCCGCCGACGCCTCCTCAAGCATGCGACTGCGGTGCAGCCGCAGAGCCGCCTGCAAGTGCTCGATCTCGTCATTGATCTCCGCCTGTCGGGTGCTGGCGTGGGCCATGGCCTGACGCTCGTACCGACGTTTGACTGCAGAGCCTTTCTGGGACCAAGCCTCCGCATGACTAGACATGAGCTTCTTGCGTGCGTCGACGGGCTTGACATTCCAAGACTTCTTGCGAGCCACCTCCATCAGATCTCGGAAGAATAATTGCCGCCCGCCGCCCTTGTAGGGATTAGCTCGCTGAAGCTTGGCGATGCCTCGGTCGAGCTTATCCAAGCGCCTCTCGTCGGCCGTCTGTCTCGGAAGCATTTTGTCCAGCGTATTCACAGAGCTCCTGGCGATGAGAGTCTCAACGCCATACTCGGGGTGTCGGCGAATAAGCTGAGCGGCAGAAGAGTGCAACTGTTCAGCGGCAACCGTGGTCCATTCCACATTCTGCAGCCCCTGGAGCACGCGTAGGAGACGGCTGACACTATACCCAGCATTCAGCAAATGCCACATTTGATTAGCGAACCGTTCAAAGGGTTCGGGGCCGTCCTTCAGGTCTGACAGTGCTTTCATCATGTCGTCGTCAGCCCCAAGAGCCAAAGAAAATGGATACTCACGGAGCTTATCAAAAATGCGGTATTGGCAGAAGGCGACAACGACGTGCGCAGCCCTGGTGGCTGCATCAAACAATGCGTCACCTGTCATACTACACACAGCGCCTATGATCGAATGCACATCCAGAGGTAAGTGCACGAGCCACATCATCTCGTCCTGCAAAAGTGTAAGGAGGTCATCTACGCGCTTGGCAACTCTACCGTCGGCCTGCAACTCGCACAAGAGACTCTCACTCACACGAACGACCATAGCTTGAAGAACGACGAACTCAAGCCCAGCCCTATCGAGTCTGTACCACCCGTTCAAGAAGAACTTGCTCGATTTAGTCTCATTGACAATGTAATCAACCAGATCGTTCATGCCAGTGAGATGCGCAAAAACAATGCCTTAAGCCGCCACTCCGATGGTCGTCCAGCGGGATTCCGTGAAACGCTTGAAACTCCAGCCCTTTACGAGCACGCCCCGAATTGTGTCCAGGAGGTCGTTTCTTCTTTCCGCCTCAGAATGCACCAAGAGTTGGCCGTCGCGAAACCTCAACTGCAACTCGTCAACCAGAATATCAACAGACATGCCTGTCATCCCAAGAGCAACCCAAGTCAGTCTCAGCATATCGAGTTCGTGGTCACCCAAAGACGGTACAAAAGAAACCCTCCTCTGGATCCATTCGTCCATGTGGTCCTTGAAGATATTGAGGGAATTGCGGACAGCCTCTGCGGCAACGAATACGTTCCTCAACACCTCTGAGTCCGAAGCTTCGGTCCACAGGGCCCAGGAGTTCGCCTTGTTCGCGTCATGACAGGCGCACGCTGTGCACACGACGAACTGCGTCTCCTGGAGCACATCCCCTGGGGCATCGTCACTGGGCCTGAACTGCTGAGAACGATGCCACGCCTTCACGAGGCGAGAAAGTGCAGAAAATTTCGCCCTGTCCCAGCAATAGTGTTCCAAGACGCAACCTTGAAAACCAGCTTGCCGAAGAGTAGTTCCATTCTCACGAAACGAGGCGAACTCCGCCAGGGCCGTCTTGCCCTTTGTCAAGGGCCGTGGATCCATGGGGAGCGCGCGAGACCATTCAGCACCAGTGGGGTCTGTGACCTTGTAGTATTGACACCCCACAAGAAACTCGTGACAGCTTTCCCCATATCTCCTGAACACAGTGGGACCAAGATGTTCCTTGATACTGTCAGAAACCGTCAGCGGAGTGCCATCACTAGTCAATGACCGCATTGCGAAGCAACATGGATCATGCCAGGCCCTGTCCAGCAGCCCTTGTTTGAGACAGTCCGATCCAACGCACCTGATTCGAGACAGCTCGCGCTCCTCGTTCTTGTCGAGGGCGCGGCCGCAAGCGGCGGCCGCCACAATGAGGCGAAACACGTCCATGCTGCTAACCGAAAGAGCTGCGGAACGAAGTACCCATTCATGGCGAAGGTGCCACGGGTCTCATTGGGACCTTGGGGGCCACGTTGAGGGGGAGGCCTGACTACTGAGGAGTTGCCATCGGGGGGGGCATCGAATTCTAGCGGGGTTCCTGAATTGATTTCGGGCAGGCGTTGTACACAGGGTGAATGATTACTTGAAAGGTGGCATCACTGTGAAAGTGTTATGGTGTGCGTGTCGTGAGAAGGCCACATGAATACTTTAAGGGTAGCGTTGCTCTGGCTTGAGAGGACGCATCATTGCGATCGACATATTGGGGGGGATCAGAGGCTTCGGTGCAACTCAACGCAACGCAACGCGATGCAGCAACTTGTTCCCATCGAACGGGCAAAACAATCCACATCCTAATCGAAAACGCAAATCAAAAAAATCCTCTGCTAATTCACCTCTAATCCGTTCTGCACGAAGAGAAAGCCAACCACTGGGGCCTCTGGAGGAGCTCCCTACGGGGCCACGAAACGTATGAGGGGTGTGCCGACATGGGTGCGTTGGGCGCATGCGGACGCAGCCATGGGGGCCTTCGGAGTTCTCTGAGGCCGCAAAACGATTGAGGGGTGTGCCTAAATGGGTGGCTGGTGCGGAGGACAGAGGCAAGGATGGGAGGCGGGAGGAGGGGGAGGAGGAGAGGAGGAGCAGGAACGCGGGGTGCTGTCTCTCGAAACCGAGGACCCAACACCACAGGATGGTTTGGAGCAATGGATCCGCGCTCCCGAGGCCACGATTCCTGGTTCAAAACGGTGGATCCGCGTCCCGAGCTGCCAAGCCGTCCCATGCAGTCAACCAATGACACCACTATGGCCCATGATGCCTCGAAGGCGGCCCAAGATGACCCCCCAAGGCTGCCGAATATGTCCTCAAGACCGCCCAAGATGCATCCAAGAGGGCCCAAAAGAGCCGCACCTCCAACAGGGCCCGAAGAAGGCACAAGCATTGAAGTCCATTGGGTTTTTGACTGATATTCGCATTCTCACCGTGTCGGGTTTCCGTCAGCACAAGACTGCCCAAGCAGCCCCCACGATAGTCCCAAGACTGCCCACGAGGCCCCCGAGAGGGCCCCACAGATGGCCCAAGAGGACCCCACGATCGCCCAAGAGGGCCTCTCCTGGGTCCCAAGACGGCCTTTGAACACAGTTGGACAGCCCAAGCCGGCGCCAAAACGTCCTCACGACTGCCCCAGGACACTCAGCATACAGCCAAAGAGGGCCCCAAGACGGCCCAAGGGAGCCCCACCACGGCACAAGAGGGCCCCAAGGGACCCCCGAGACAGTCGCACGTGAGGATCAACCGGCCCCCTCCGGGGGCGCAAGGCTGCGAAGGTGTGTGCGGTCTGCTGTCATGTGTTGTGCGTTGTTATGTGTTGTTCGGCCTTTTGTCTCTCCAGTCCTGTTTCCTGCCTCTCCAGTCCTGTTTCCTGCCTCCGCGTCACCAAACAGCCAACGGGGAGGGGGGAACCTCAAATCCAGGCTGCTCCGGGCCACTCCAGGATTCTCATGGTGACGCCACCGCGCGGCCAGAACGGCCCGAGAGGCCTCCAAGATTGCCCGACGAGGCTCCGAAGAGAGCCTCAGGAGGCCAAGACGGCCCAAAATGGCCCCAAGATGTCCCATGATGGCCCCAAGACGGCCCAAGATGCTCCCCAGACGGCCTAAGAGGCCTCCAAGAGGCCTCCCAAGAGGGCCTCACGAAGCAAAAATCAACGATGCTCCTAACGTTTTTGAAGGTTTTTGGTCTTCTCGCCCTTCCGGCTTTCCGACGCACCGAGACGGACCAAGAGGTTCCCAAGATCGCCCCACGACGGCCCTAGAAGCCCCCATGACAGCCCAAGAGGCCCCCAAGACGGCCACAGGACGGCCGAAGAGGGCCCCAAGACGGTCCAAGAGGCGCCGCAGACGGCCCAAAAGGGCCCTGAGACGGTCCCAAGAGAGGCCCAAGAGTCCACGAGCCAAAAAATCTACCTTTCCGCCGCAAGAGGGCCCCAGGAGGCCCCAAGAAGGTACCCAGAGGCCCCAAGAGGCCCCCAAGAGGCCCCAAGGAGACCCCCAGGAGACCCAAAACATGGTTTCCAAGAGGCCCCAAGGAGACCCCCACGAGGCCCCAAGGAGACCCCCAAGAGGCGCCCAAGAGGCCCCAAGGAGACGTCCAGGAGCCCCAAGGAGACCCCGCGCAGCCGCCCGCACTAGTACTACGGGGGCAGGCGGCAGAGGTCGAAGCCCTTAAGATCCGGCCGCTCCCGCCCTGCGGTGTGGGCCGTGCGAGACCACTCTGTCAGCGTGCCTGGCAGGATTCGCCAGGGTCTGGTCAAAACCTCCAGAATTTCCTCCCAGGGGCTCAACCTCTGTCGGCGGTCCCTCACAGACCCCCCCCAAGTCCAACGACTTAAGAGCCCCAAGACGACCATACAAACGCCCAGGGCGATCCGCGAGCGCCCCAAGACGGCCCAAGAGAGCCCCACGACGGCCCTAGAGAGCATCCAGACGGCTCCAGATCATTCCAAGACGCTCCAGATGGCCTCCAGACGTCCCAAGACGCCCCTGAGACGCCCCAAGAGGCCTGCCAGATGCGTCCCCAGAAAATCCCCAGACGCAAAAAATGCCCCATTCTTTTCGTAAACCGTTCATCTTTCACAACTTCACTTTTTATGCTTTCCGACGCTCCAAGACGGCCCAAGAGGCCTCCAAGACTGGCCCAAGACAGCCCAAGAAGCCTCCAACAGGGCCCCACGACAGCCCAAGAGAGCCCCAAGACGGCCCAAGAGGCGACCAAGACGGCCCAAGAGGGCCCCAAGAAGAGCCCAAGAGGGGGCCCAAAGGGGGCAACGAACGGAAAGCTCGAGCCTTCCGCTCCAAGGACCGCCAGGAGGCCCCCGCGGTCACCCCAAGATGGCCCCCAAAGCCCCGCAGAGAGCCCAAATACAGCCCACGGGCACCCCAAGACGACCCAAGAGAAGCCAAATACGGCCCGAGAGTGCCGCAAGAGAGCCCTAAGAGGCGGAAATCGAAAGGACACCTCGAGCTTGCCGCCACAACGAGACCTACGACCCCGCCAGCAGGCTCCCAAGAAACATTCGATGCGCCCCAAGAAGCCCCCAATAAGCCCAAAGGAGGTCCAAAAGAAGCCTCAAGAGGCCCCCTAACGGCTCCTAAGAGGAGCCGCAGAGGCTTCAAAACTGCCTCCAAGAGGCTCCCGAGACGCTGCGTCCAACTCCTAGGGAGCGGCCGCTGATGCGCCGCCCGCGTTCTCGATCTTTACCGTAGCACCCCGCAGATGCGGATCAGAGTGAGGGGGCGGTGGGGGCGTCGGTAGTCTGCGAAGACCCTGGAGAAGCCCGCCGCAGGCGCCAAAGTGTCACGAATTATACAACGAGCCCGCCGCAATGTGGACCGGTCGCGGGTGGGCCGCGGGGTGGGTCGCGGGTGGGTCGCGGGTGGGTCGCGGGTGGGTCGCGGGGTGGGTCGCGGGTGGCTCTCGGGTGGGTCGCGGGGTGGGTCGCAGTTGGGTCGCGGATGGGTCGCGGGGTGGGTCGCGGGGTGGGTCGCGGGGTGGGTCGCGGGGTGGGTCGCGGGGTGGCTCGCGGGTGGGTCGCGGGTGGCTCGCGGGTGGGTCGCGGGGTGGTTCGCGGATGGGTCGCGGGTGGGTCGTGGGGTGGGTCGTGGGGTGGCTCGCGGAGTGGGTCGCGGGGTGGGTCGCGGGGTGGGTCGCGGATGGGTCGCGGGGGGGATGACGACAACAACAACAACAACAACAACAACAATCATTTAAGACTGGGGACACTCCGTTCTCACCAGTGCCAGGGTTTTCATAGGAGGCGGGCAATACCCCCACTTTGTGGGGGGGCCGGTTCAAGCTCTACCAAATTTCCAAACGACTCTTCGCCACCACCCACACCCAGCTTCCCGCCCTATGACGTTCGGACACTTCACTTCGTGGCATGCGGACGACCGTGGCTACTATTCAGGGCCCCGCGGCCGACGACGACGGCGTGCGCGCGCGAAGAAAAAACGAATGTGTCCCGCATGGTATTATTTGACAGGGATGATGGCCCTGGCAGGTGCGCAACCGTTGTTGCAGAAGTTCGAAAAAGTTGCTCGCAAAAGCCCGTTTGACAGAAATGTTTAAAAAGTGTTGGGTTTCCTACGAATCCGCAAGAGCGCGCGGGATGAGATTTTGACAATTTTTTGTTGAAAAACCATTGGTTTTTTGATGTTTTTATGTTAAAATCGCTGCGAACACTAAGGTTTTGGAAGGATTTCGTCTTGCGCGCGCGAATGTCCACTTTACCTTATTTTTTGCAAGGGATTCTTGAAATTTGATTATATTAGAACAAGAAATGTCATTTTCTATTGTTTTTTGCAAGGGAAAGCGGACTACAACAAAACAACCGGATCCTGTACACACCCTCTTTTCTGAGGCTTCCTCACGAAAATGATGAAAATGTAGCTGCGGCCTAGGCGGCGCAGGGGGGGCGCGCACCAGGGGGCCCAACAATAATTATTCTTTAGAATAAATAATGTTCAACAACAACAACAACAACAGCAGCAGCAGCAGCAGCAGCAACAACAACAACAACAACAACAACAACAACAACAACAACAACAACAACAACAACAACAATTTTAAGAATGTTCGCCCTTATATGCTCGAGTGTCCTATAACGCGTATTTCCCAAACCCTCGATACCCGCCCTCTTCGTCTTCGATCGAACCCCTTTTGGGGGGTAGACCTTTCTTCCCTGCAGGCCGGGCCCCGGCAAGCGGCGGGGCGGCCGCGGACCGTCGGCCTGGCCAGCGGCAGCGCTGATCGGCGGGGCGGCCGCGGACCGTCGACCCGACCCCAAGAGGGACGGACAGGGGACCGACCACGACGACGACGACGACGACGACGACGACGACGACGTCGAAGACGACGGCGACGACGACGACGACGCGACGACGAGCGAAAGCGAGAGCGAGAGAGAACGACAGCAGGGCCACGAAGGGCACGAAGTAGGCCACGAAGGGCGACAGCGGGGACACGAAGGGAATGCGTATGGGGCCACGAAGAGCGCGAACGAGCGGGGGCCACGAAGTGCAGATAATGCGGGGCCACAGAAGGCAACTATGGGGCCACTGAGGGTAGCAACTGGGCCACGTAGGACAGTGAGAGGGACACAAATGGCGACAGCGGGGCCACGAAGGGCATGCACATGGGGCCACAACGGGCGCGATTCATGGGTGCCTGGATGTCGGGAGCGCGGCGCTTGGGCAAATTGCAGGACATTCCAACGCAAGGCCCTTCTTCAGTAAGTTGCAAGCAAGCAAATCTCCAGCGAGAGCGCGACTCCAGAGCGCCAGGAGAGCGATTCCTGAATAAATTATAAGAAAATCCAAAACGAGAGCGCGATTCCTGAATAAAATGCGAGGAAATCTCGGGCGGGAGCGGGGGCCCTGCCTAAATTGTAAGGAAGTCTCAGGCGGGAGCCGTTGTTGTTGTAACCCGGGGGCCAGGGGGCCAGTTTGAGCAGGATGACTTTCCCTGTCAAAAAAACAGGGTGCGAGCGTCGAGGGGCACACTTATATTGAGAAACAACAGTATGCACCGGTGGGGGATCAACAATAATTATTCTTCAGAAATGAGAATTCAACCACCACAACAACAACAACAACAACAACAATCATTTTACCCGAACGCTTAGTGTTCTCCCCAGTGCCAGGGTTTTCATGCGACGCCAGCCAATACCCCCACTTCGTGGGGGGCAATGCAAGCTCTACCAAACATCCACACGACTCTCGGGAACCACCCACACCCAGCTTCCCGCCCTATGACGTCAGGACACTTCACTTCGTGGCGCGCGGACGATCGTGGATACTACACTGGCGTGGAGTACACACCCGCAGAGGTTGATCACTTGTTTGGGCCCCGCATGTGCCCCGCATGGTGCATTTGTTGCGTATGACATACATAGTACAGAGAGAGAGAGAGAGAGAGAGCAAGACAGAGAGCCAGTGGAGAGAGAGATAGAAAGAGATTCGTCACATGTGTGAGGCAACCTGAGAAGATGTGGTACACGGTACACGTGAGATGGTACGCAGTGCCAAGATAGTTGGTCACATGTTTGGGGCCTCTTGGAGCCAACTTGGAGCCTCTTTGGAACCTCTTGGGGGCCTCTTGGAGTCCTCTTGGGGCCTCTTGGGACCATCTTGGGCGCCTCTTGCGGCCTCATGGGCGCCTCTTGGGGCCATCTTGAGCGCCTCTTGGGGCCATCTTGGGTTTTAAAGATTCATCAAGAGCCCGCGGGTGGATTTTGATATTTTTCGGATGAGAAAGTCTTGCGTTTTCATATGTTTTCTGAACATCGCATCTTGAAATTATTGAAATCACATTATGTTTGGCAGGATTTCGGCACGCGCGCGCGGCGGCCGCGCGCATGTGCACTTCGTGTCATTTTTTGCAAGGGATGGTGGCCCTCGTAGGCTCGCAACCGTTGTTGCAGAAGGTCGAAGCACCTGAAAAGGTTCCTCGCAAAGGCCCTTTTAACAGAAATGTTTAAAATCTGGTGGGTTTCCTAGGAATCCGCAAGAGCGCGCGGAAGGACATTTTGACAATTTTTTCTGAGAAAACCATTGGGTTTTTGATGTTTTTATGTTAAAATCGCTACGAAACCTAAGGTTTTGGAAGGATTTCGTCTTGCGCGCACGAATGTCCACTTTACCTTATTTTTTGCAAGGGATTCTTGCAATTTGATCAAGTAAGAACAAGAATTTTCATTTTCTATTGTTTTTTGCAAGGGAAAACAAGCGTCAACAAAAAACCGGATCCGGAGACAATCCACTTTTCTGAAGCTTTCGCTAGAAAATGAAGGAAATGAGGCTGCGGCCTAGGTTTTGGATGGGGGGTCGCGCACCAGGGGTCTCAACAATAATATTTCTTTAGAAGTAATAATGTTCAACAACAACAACAACAATAACAACAACAACGACGCAACAAGCAGAATCCTCACCACGGATTCTCACTTCAGCCACGAACCCAGGGATAATGAATGACCGCTCGGCCCCTTCAGTCTGACAATGAAGACGAAAAGTGCCACATGTGACGGCCGTCCTCCTTCTCTTCCTCCTCCTCCTCCTCCTCCTCCTCCTCCTCCTCCTCCTCCTCCTCCTCCTGTTCTTCCTTCTCAGCATCAACGTCATCACGGCTCTCCCAGACCTGCACACGCAAGGCGTCACACGTGACGGCCTCCCGTGTCCCCTCGAGCACCACCCAGAATGCTGGGTTGGCACGGAGGCGGGCCTTGCCGCAGACAGCTGGATCAAGAATGCGACAAGGCAAAATCCCAAAAGACCGTTTGGGAACTAACCGCCCCCATACGTGCAAATAATACACATGTAGACACGTATGGCCATTAACGTCGGGGAAGTCTCTCGCATGCGGGAAAACTCATGAAAGGAACCGACCTCCATTCTTCCAACTGCTACATACATTGATGCTTTTGGTCACCAGACATCAGGAGGTCTCGAGCGAAAGCCACGTGTTGACAAGAAGGCGCCCTCCACCAATGTAACTGTGACGGATGGTAGCGTTCGTGCCACTAAGTGGGGGGAAGGCCTCGAACGAAGACCACATGTTGAAAGCCCACTTCCTTCTATCCTTGTAGCTGTTGCAAGCTGTCATACGCGATGAACGTGCGTGGCGCTAAACTAAACACAATGTTAGAAGTGGTGATGGCCTCCATCCCTGCAACTCGTGGGCACTGCAAGCTTCAGGATAAAATTAGCCTGACGAAAGAACCCACCATACGCAGCTGCGAGTACCGCGTAGGAGATGAGACGAAGGAGGGGGCACGCAAAATCAGACTGGCTCTCGTAGGCAACGCGCCGCAGCAATAACGAAACGCGGGGCTAAGCAAGCGAGGGGCCCTCGGTGGAGCTCCCTACGGAGCCACGAACCGTGTGAGAAGTATGCCGAAATGAGCGGCGGGGACGCATGTAAACTGCACAATGTGCCACTGCGGCCCTTCGGTGGAGCTCCCCATTGGGCCGCGAACCGCGCGAGGGGTGTGCCGTAATGGGTGGCAGGGACGCATGTTAACTGCACCACTGGGACATTTTTTGTTCGCTGTGGCCAGGCTCGCGCGGCACGAGCTCAGGTTCTAGCAGCCGCACAGCTGGCGGCCGCGGCTGGCGGCAGGCGCAAGCCTAGGGGGGCCGAGCGGCACAGGGACGAGCGAGCCAAAAGGGCCGACGCGCCGCCGCCAGGCCAAATCCCCATCAGCACCGAGCCTTCGCCTTTGGCTGCACCTCCTTCGGCGGCAACCCGAACCTGATCGTTTCGACCTTCTCGAGGCGAAGCTGCAATCCACGAGCGCTCTCTGGTAACTTGCATTCCGCGGACAAGCCTCTGCGCTTGCCTCCGATCACTCTCGCATAGCAATGACAGCGCGTGCAAATGCGATATCAAAAGATGGTAGTGAGAACATGCTCGCCACTCGCCACTCCTGGAACCCCTGTGCCATCAACTGCGGACGACGACGCAGCGAGGGGGCCAGAGGGGCAAACGAAACATTACAAACTTGCGCGGCGACCAGAATGCTGGCCGCACCGCGACAACTGGACAAAACGGCGGGCGAGCTCGCCGCGAGCCCCCCCCCCCCAGGGCTTCTGCAGCGGGGCTTGGAGGAGACCCGAGGGGCCCCGATGGGAGAAACAAGGCAGGACCATCCACAGCGCTCGCGCCGCCAGCCGAACCCAAGCCACACGGGGCCTCTGCAGTGGGGGCCACGGGCGCGCGCGCGCAAGGTCCAACCGGGACTTCTGCAGCGGGGCCTACAGGAGCCTCGCTCACACAGGCAACAACTTGTTTCAGCCGAAGCCGAGCGCACAGACCCGCTCGAGCTTGCTTCAGAGGCTGCCGACAACAGGTAGTCGATCTTCTGCTGAGCGGTCTTGAGATCCTTGGCCTTCGGCAACTCAATGCTGCCGTCGCCCGTAGCCTCAGCATCTGTCGCCACCTCCTCGGCCCGCGCCAACGCGGCGAAGGCCGCCGCCGCCGTGACCGCCGTCGCCAAGGCTGCTCGGGCAGGTCGCGCATTCGAAGTACTGCCAGAGTGCGACGTGGCACACGGCTTGGGCACGCAAGGCTTGCCCCAGAAATGCGATTTGATGTTGTTGTTGTACGCGGTCAGGCAGCGCAAACAGTGAATGCCACCATTCGGAACCTCGATGACCTCGTGAGCCGTGAGAAACCACTCAATATTGCTGTCCTGCTGCGCGACCCTCTCGCCCGAGATGTCAGCTCTGCCATCGGCAGCCACGCCGCCAGCAATCGAAACCCGGAAGAACGCGGCGTCGAGCATGGTCTGCCTCGCCTGGATGATCTGCCGAATGGCGCCGGGGGCGCCGACTTGGGCAGCAATGAACTCGGCACGCCGATCTGCTTCGACGTTGCCCCTGCGCGCTCTAGCCGTGACGAAGCCCCCTTGCGCGCGCTGAACAGAAGCGGGCGCTTTGACCTTGGCAATTGCGAGGCCGTCTTCGCCGATCCCCCCGAAGTCCTGCACAGCGTGCCAGACGCGAACCCACAGCTCCGCCCAGACTGCCCCGCTGCTCGCAGTGGACTCGGGCCCACGAATATTGATACCATTCACCGCAAACTCAGCGTCAAAATGAGCTGTCACTGGTGGAATGGTGTTCTTGAGAAGCAGGAGGGGCGACAACAGCTCGCCGCCGTCTATGGGCTGCAAGGCGCCAGCCAAAGGGGAGGTCAACGCACGCGCGGCGGACCTTGGCCCAGGGCCGATGCGATCGCCGCCTCCAGGCAAGGCAATAACGGCACATCCTGCACAGGCAATCTTGGCGCCACCGTAGATGCAGGCTCCATCTGCGCACAGGTCGGGCCCTGCAAACGGCAAGCCCTCGTCGTAGCCCTCGATCCACTGCACGCGCGCCAGGAAGTCGTCACCTGGCGGCCCCCACTCCGTGAGCGGTTCTGGCAGCCACAACCTTTCGAGCAGAGTCCTGATTGCGATGGAGTCGCCCCTTTCCTTGAAGCGCCCCAGCTCCTCTGGAGGGGTCACAGACGGCCAAGCGTCTTGACGCCCCATGTGCCTACGCCAAAGCGGCCCCACTTACTGGGGCACAGCGAGCAGACCCAGCAAGAGCTGAGGCCTACCGCACAGCGCCGCTCGTTGAGTCACTGACCGTCGACCAGGCATGATCTGGCATACCAAAACTACATTGGGCGTCAACGCCCCCCAAGCCTTAGCGACCTTTGCGGGGCCTCGGCCCACCGCGACCCACCGCCTGACCTGCGGCAGGAAGACGCCGCCAGCACCGTAGATGTCGTAGCGCGTGCGATTGGCCAGCTGAACCAACTGCCACCTCTCGACGCCTCGCGTGACAATCTGCTTGACCGCCCAGGGAGAGCGAACCGCCAAGTTGAGCTTCTCGCCCGCGTCGGTGACCAAATCAGCGAAGGAGCTGAGCGTGAGTCCGATCCTCTGCAAGGACGTCACTGCTGCTCCGAGCGGACCACGCACGTCGCCCCAGTGCTTGGCGACCCTCACGTTCCACTTAGACTTCAAAATGGACGTCGGCACCCACTTCTCACACGCAGCCTCGGCCAGCATCACGACAGGCCCCAGCGCGGCAGCGAAGATGGGGCCCAATGTCTCGGCCCCCGAGAGCATCAGTACTGCGGTGGCATTCATGTCTGCTGGCCGCGACTCCACGGCTCTGACCGCGATGGAGCGCACCCTGGGCAACTCGCTGGAGTTGAGGCCAGCGCAGCTGACGCCGCACAGCGCCGAAGGGTGGAGGCCTGCGGACGCAACCTTGGCCGCTGCAGCGCGCCCACGCCTCAGGCCCAAGAAGCACCGCGCCTCGCCCAGGCGAAGCTCGACGTTGGCGAGGCGTTGCTGCCGAAGGGCCCGAGCTGCACGTCTCCCCTCTGCACGATCGATGCCCAGGTTGCGCGCGTGACGAGCCCCTTGGACCCCAGCAATCTTGAGCAGGCGCCCCGAAATGTGGCCGCGAAAACCTGGTGAGTTGCCATGACCTCAGACTTCTTGACCGCGATCTTGAGCATGACGTTCTTCAGCTGCTGCTCCAATACACGGGTAGCGCCCACGACATCGTCCTGCACACGCCCGGTGCCGCCCCAGCGCCGGAGCACCAGGTCGTCGACAATGATCGCCAGCGCGACGGCCCCGAACCGCGCGACCATCTCGTCGAGCGGCTGCAACAACATGAGCTTCATGAAGCCCGCGGCGAACGCATCTCCAGCGAGCAACGTCTGAAGGACCTGCAACTCCTGCGAGCAGCACCCGTCGAGATGAAGCACCCTCGGCGCACGGTACAGAGAGATCTGCAGCTTGGCCAGCCAGAGCAAAAGGCCGAACTTGATGGCTGCCTGCACGAGGCACCGATGCAAGACCTGCCCGAATGCCTTCCAAAGGTCCAGCAGGATGCTGGCAGACGACCAAGTCTTGATCGGGATGAAGTTCAGCCATCCTCGCAATCCACTCCGATCTCGTCCGCTGCTGCCACACCGCTCTGTCACATGAGCGCCCTGAGCACGCCCACCAGTAGGGCCTGTCGCTGGCCTTCTCCCACTGCTGCATGATGGCTCTGCGAAGCCTGCCGTGAACTCTGACCACCGCTGCCAACAACGCGATGGGTCGAAGGCCTCCATCTGCCTTGGGAATGAAGGCCATCTTGGTGGTGAAGCTGGGCCACTGCTTGCTGCTCGATAGCCATAATCAATGAGCGCCTCGATGCCTCGGTCATCCATCAGGTTGAACTCACTTGGACGAATGCTGTCAAAGTTGGACCCAGACTGAGGCTTGAAAGACGAGATCACTTTCCGCAGCTCAGCCACAGAAGACCTATCGGGGCGTTCTCCGAAGTCCTCAGGCCAAGGCAGAGCCTTGCTCGACTGCGGGGGACTGTGGCTGCGTCGGGAAAGGTCCCCCTTGTCACCTCCAACTTTTGGCTCAGTCTCTTGAACGCCACCACTTGCTGCCTGGACTGGCAGAGCCTGGGGGGCGACGACGTCCCAGTAAGTGGACCACTCGTCGACCAGCGCCTGCAGGCTCTGCTGAATGGTGGGCGCCACACCAGGAGTGTTGGCTGGCTTCGCACTCCAAGACTGAACCGTCTTCGTGACAGCATGGATGCCGCCTGAGCCCGTGGCGACGGAGTGCAGCACCCAGTCGTTGTAGTTCTTGGAGGCTTGATCGAGATCCGTCTTGACCATTGCCTCAGACCAGCTGAAACACGCCACACTGAGAACATCAAGCTGCTCGAGGGAGAAATCCTGCGCGCCGCTGGCGATGATGCTGACCACGCCCTGCAGCTCTGTGAGATCGGACGCCGGCCTGCCAGCCAGCCTGCCCAAGGCGCGCAGGGCTCCGAACCTGGCGAGCGGCAGCTCGATCTGCGCTGCTTCCCGGAGACAGATAGCAGCCGACCTGCACCAGGTCGAAGCTCGAGTGACGCGCGGCAGCCTAGGCGGCGACGGCGCCGTGGCTGAGGTGGCAGAAAGCCTGGGCCGCACCGCACGGCCTGAATACCTGTCGATGGAGCTCCCTATGGAGCCGCGAACCGTGTGAAGGGTGTGCCGAAATGTGTGGCAAAGACGCATGTCAACTGCACCACTGGGGCCTTCGGTGGAGCTCCCTATGGGGCCACGAAATGTGTGAGGGGTGTGCCGAAATGGGTGGCGGGGACGCATATAAACTGTGGCACTGGGGCTTTCGGTGGAGCTCCCTATGGAGCCACAAACCGCGTGAGGGGTATGCCGACATGGTTGGCGGGGGCGCACGTAAACTGTGCCACTGTGGCCTTCGGTGGAGCTCCCAATGGGGCCACGAACCTCGCGAGGGGTGTGCCGTAATGGGTGGCGGGGACGCGTGTAAAAGGTACCACTGGGGCCTTCAGTGGAGCTCCCTATGGGGCCAGGAACCGTGTGAGGGGTGTGCCGAAATGGATGGGGGGGGGGGCATGTCAACTGTGCCACTGTGGCCTTCGGTGGAGCTCCCAATGGGGCCACGAACCTCGCGAGGGGTGTGCCGTAATGGGTGGCGGGGACGCATGCAAACTGTGCCACTGGGGCCTTCGGTGGAACTCCGTATGGAGCCACGAACCGTGTGAGGGGTATGTCAACATGGGTGGCGGGGGCGCATGTAAACTGTGCCACTGGGGCCTTCGGTGGAGCTCCCTATGGGACCACAAAGCATGTGAGGGATAAGCCGAAATGGATGGCGCGGACGCATGGGATGATGGGGATGATGATGATGATGATGATGACGATGATGAGGAGGAGGAGCAGGAGGAAGAGGAGGAGTAGGAGGAGGATGATGAGGATGATGGTGGTGATGATGATGACTGAGGATGGTGATGATGATGTTGATGTTGATGTTGAGGATGATGATGATGATGATGATGATGATGATGATGACGAAAATGATGATGATGATGATGATGATGGTGGTGATGTGATGATGATGATGATGATGATGATGATGATGATGATGATGATGATGATGATGATGATGATGATGATGATGATGATGATGATGATGATGATGATGATGATGATGATGATGATGATGATGATGATGATGATGATGATGATGATGATGATGAAAATGATGATGATGATGATGAAAATGATGATGATGATGATGATGATGATGGTGATGATGGTGATGGTGATGATGATGGTGATGACGAGGGTGATGATGAGGATAATGATGGAGGATGGAGGGAGGAGCGGGAGGAGGCGGTTGAGGAGGAAGGAAGGAAGGAAGGAAGGAAGGAAGGAGAGCGGGGCGCTGTCGCTCCAAAACGAGGACCCAACACCAAAAGATGGTTGGGGAAAAAACGTTGTACGTACAAAAACTTCCCGGCCGGCGTACGGGCGCGCGTGGTGGCGAGGCGGGGAGGAGCTCGTCCTAAAGAGGAGGCACTGGGGAAGGAGGGAGGGCGGAGAGAGCGGGAGCAGGCAGGGAGGACGGGGAGAGGCAGGAGGGAACGGGAGCATGGAGGAAGGAGGCGAGAAAAGAAGCGAGCAAAGACGGCGTGGAAGAGCGGGAGAAGGGCGGAGAGAGGAGGGAAGCTGAGGCAAAAGTGGGCAGGGGGGGGAAGCGAAGGAGGCGGCACCCCGCGGGCTGATTTCACTAGATATTGGATTCCAGCCTGAGCTGGGATCGACACTGGCCCTGACGCCTGACTGCGCAGTGGCACACACCCTCTCGCACACAGGTCAGCGCGCGCAGAGCCGGACACGCGGGTCGCAGAGGTCAGTGCGCGCCCTGCCGCGGAGCCCTCGGCGGTGCCCGCGCGCGGTCTCGCACGCGGGGGCGCCTGCAGCAGGGGCCCGCGCACTGCGCAGAAGAGACCGCGGGCGCAGCCGCCGAGAGGAGGAGGGTCGGGAAGCGATATTGCCAGGAAGGAGCTGGACGAGGCTGGGGAACGACCAGAACGAGGAGGACGGAGGAGGACGGAGGGAGGAGGCGGAGGCAGAGGGTGGGGGAGGGAGGGAGGAGGAAGAGGGGGGGGGAATCAGAGCAGGGAGACGCGAGGGAAGAAAGAGGGGAGGGAGGGAGTAGATGAAGAGGGAGGATTGAAGGGGATAACGGAGAGAGTGGGGAGAACCAGCAGGGCGATGGCAAGGCCAAAAGGGCAAACGGGGAGAGGGAGGACGAGGAGGCGGCATCCCGCGGGCTGATTTCAAAAAACATGGGGATCTCAGCCTCAGCTGAAATCGACACTGGTGCTGGCGTCGCTCACTGACGCAACGGCGCACTCTGGCAAAAAGAGGTCAGCGCGCGCAGAGACGAACGCGGATGGAATTCTGGAGCCCGGACGAGCCTCTCCCCTCATTCCTTCTCCCTCCTCTCTCTGCTCGTCTCTCGGCTCTGGAGTCTGGACAAAATCCCCCTCCCTCCCTCCTCCTTGGCATCCCTCGCCCCCCTCCCCTGGTTCCGGAAGCCAGGCCAAAACCTCTCCCTCCTCCGCTCCCTCTTCTTGTTATTACTCCTCTTCCTCTTCTTCCTCCACCCTTCCAAGGCCTCCATCACCAACAACAACGCATCTGGCCTCCTCGCTCTTCTCCTCCTCCGGAGCTTCCTCCACGTCTTCCTCGTCTTCCTCCTCTTCCTCCTCCGAAGCCTGCAGAACCACTGGACTCCCCAAGACCTCCGAGACCTGCTGCCCCCTCCGGGACGCACGGAACTTCCTTCTGGGTAAGACCTCGGGCTGCGCACAGACAGCCCTCGAGACCGCCCCAGACTACTCGGGGGCCTGTTGCGGCCAGCCAAGACTGCCCGAGGAGGGGGGCGGGCTGCCCGTGCGCAGCCCAGGGCCTCACCAATCCTCCTCTCCCTCCTCTTCCTCCTCCGAAGCCTGAACAGCCAATGAACCTCCCGGGCCTCCAAAACATCTCGAGCCTCTGGACTCCCCAAAATCTCCGAAGCCTCTCCCCCCCCCCTCCTCCTCCTCCTCCTCCTCCTCCTCCTCCTCCTCCTCCTTCTCCTCCCTCCTCCTCCTCCTCCTCCTCCTCCTCCTCATCCTCATCCTCATCCTCATCCTCCTCCTCCTCCTCCTCCTCCTCCGCCTCCGCCTCCACCTCCTCCTCCTCCCTCCTCCTCCTCCTCCTCCTCCTCCTCCTCCTCCTCCTCCTCCTCCTCCTCCTCCTCCTCCTCCTCCTCCTCATCTGGCGGAGGGATGGGGGAGCGTGAGCAAGCAGAAGGGAGGGGGAGGGAGGCAGGAGGAAAAGGCGCAGGGAGGGATGGGGAGGAGAACCAACAGGGCGATGGCAGGCCAAGAGGGGCAAACGGGGAAGGGGAGGACGAGGAGGCGGCACCCCGCGGGCTGATTCCACTAAACATGGGATCTCAGCCTCGGCTGAGATCGACACTGGTGCTGGCGTCGCTCACTGACGCAATGGCGCACTCTGGCAAACAGGTCAGTGCGCGCAGAGCCGGAAGCGGGTCGAATTCTGGAGCCCCGACAAGGAGGTGCGCCTCGCGCGGATTGGCCTCACTACTTAGGAAGTGTGACCTCAGCCCGAGCTGAAACCAGCAATTAGTCTTGGGGCCGCTCGCCACCGCAACGGTGCACTCTCGCAAAGAGGTCGGTGCGCGCGCTGCGGTCTGGGCACCTGCGAAGATCCGTGGCCTCATCCGCACACGTGCCCTCCCATCATGCCATACCAGCTTCCTTCCGAGATGTGGTATGCGCAGTACCAGGACTGTGTCGGGTTCTTCTTGGCGCACTTCAAGCACTGCGTGAGCTTCCCTGAGCACCTGTTCTGCGCCAGGCCAAGCACTGAGCAACTGTTGGAGGGGTTATTCCCCCGGTCGTTCCTACAACAATGCCCACCACTGGCCAAGGCTCCCGTAGCACGGAAATGATATGAGCAGTACTGGTAACCGCAATCTGGACACTCTTTGACGAGGACTTTTCCGTCGCC
>CAUYUJ010012903.1:394933-402433 GCA_963575745.1 Prorocentrum cordatum | reverse complement strand
TGTCCGCCCCCGATATAAGACTTCTCCAGAGACAGGGTCGGCTGATCTGAAGGCCTCCGCCGCCTTGGAGAAGGCCTGCCCCCCCTCATTTCCCCCTCTGGGCGCGCCGCCGCACAACAAAGCCTTGGCTCCACTCCTGAACCCCATCTGAGCAACGAAAAGAAACGGGTCTTGGCACAATGACCTCACGCGGTGGGCGCGGGCCGCCATCGTGGCACGCCACATTGGAGAAGGAGCACGCTCACGCGCGACCTTATGCGGAAAGCTTGCGCGCGAATGTCGGCGCAGTCGAGCCCTTTTCTTGCGTCGCTCATCTGTGGGCGGTCTGAATCTCAGACAGCGAGAACGGCTTGCGGGGCGGGATCCTCGCAGGAGCCGAAGGCCGGGCGATTGATGAAGGTGCACACGTTGCAGTTCCACTCCCACGCGTTGGGTCGCGGCTGGGCCTCAACGACAACGACGACGACGACGACGACGACGACGACGACGACGACGACGACGACGACTGACGAGGGCCAACGACCGACGATTGACGACAACGACCCAGCTCTGGCGACTCAAAAGAAACCCTAACCATGTTCAGCGCCGGGAAGGCGCTTCCGGGCAGCCGTCAAAAAACAATCCGGGCTGAAAAACCCAGTGCAAGGGGAAGGGGCCGAGAGTTTTGGGGCCCTCGATTCGACAAAGTCGGGTCACAAAGTCTGGGGACGACAACCGATAGACGACGACCGATAGACGATGACCGACGACATCCGACCACGACGACAACAACAACGACGACCGACGACCCCAACGACCAATAATCCGCGACCAACAGTCGACGACCAACGACGCCCCACGATCGACGACCACAGCGGCGGTGACGATGGCGTCGTCGCAGGCTTACTTGACACCCTTTCAGAACTGGCCCATGAACCCCATCACGGCCGATTTCTCGAGCTGCGTCCAGCTGAGGCCACGAGGCCACGAGAACCCATGGAAACACCCAAAACCCTCCGAGACGATGACGTGTCGATCAGCGTGATCGTCATCGTGATCGTCATCGTTGTTGTCTCCAAGACTTGTCCAGAATCCGAAGAGGGCCGCCGCCTTCGCAGGGGGCGGCGGCGACCTAGGAGGACTTTGAATGAAAGAACTGGTGGCTATTGCGGTGGCGAGTACTGCTGTCTGTCTGCACATGTACGAGCTACCCATCCAGGACTAAGCGCAAGTTTATGATCTACATGGTGGTTGGCCGCCTTTGCAGTCGGCCCAAACAGGACCTCAGCCAAATCATCACCACTTGGGATTACAATACGATGATGACGACTTTCGCATTCGCATTTTGATGCGTCAAACTGTTTTCGCACACTGGCGCAACCACCAACACTTGAACCACCCATGAAGAAATTCACAACGACGAAGGCTTTACACCCAGACTCGGACGCCCCCTCAAGTCCGGTCTTCACAGAAAAATATCGAGCTGGCCGTTGTCCTGCACGTTTCCAAACCACTCTGTGGTGTTGGATCCTCGTCTTGAACCAGCAGCGCACCGCGTCTTCTTCCTTCCTTCCTCCTCGCCCTCCTCAACCCTCGTCGTCGTCACCCGCACCAGCGTCATCATCATTAGCATTATCATCCCTCTCATGTTTCGAAGCCTTGTAGGGAGCTCCACCGAAGGCCCCAGTGGCAGGGTTCGCGTGGCGCCACCGCACACATTCGGGACACCACTCACACGCTTCGTGGCATCATTGGAAGCTCCACCGACGGCACCAGGGGCAGGGTTCGCCAGGCGCCACCGCGCCCATTTCGGCACACCCCTCACGCGCTTCGTGGCATCATAGGGAGCTCCACCGAAGGCCCCAGGGGCAGGGTTCGCATGGCGCTACCGCGCCCATTTCGGCACACTCCTCACACGCTACGTGGCCCTATGGGGAGCTCCACCGACGGCCCTAGTGGCAAGGTTCGCTTGGCGCCAGAGCGCCCATTTTGGCACACCCCTCACACGCTTCGTGGCATCATAGGGAGCTCCACTGAAGTCTTCAGTGGCAAGGTCCACATGGCGCCACCGCACCCATTTCGGCACACCCTTCACAAGCTTCCCGGCTCCATAGGGAGCTCCGCCGCCCCACTGGCAGGGTTCGCCTGGCGGCACCGCGCCGATCTCAACGTGGCCCCACAGAGAGCTCCACCGAAGGCCCCAGTCGCAAGGCTCGCATGGCGCCACCGCACCCCTTTCCGCGCACCCCTTACACGATTCGAGGCCCCAGCGGTATGGTTCGCATGGCGCCACCGCACTAATTTCGGCACACACCCTCACACGTTTCGGTGCCCCATACGGAGCTCCACCGAAGGCCCCAGTGGCAGGGTTCGCCAGGCGCTAGGGCGCACATTTCGACACGCCTCTCACATGCGCTTCGTGGCCCCATAGGGAGCTCCGCCGAAGGCCCCCTCTCACATGCGCTTCGTGGCCCCATAGGGAGCTCCGCCGAAGGCCCCGCTGGCAGGGTTCGCATGGTGCGACCGCACCCATGTCGGCATGCCTCTCACATGCTTCGACTGCTCACAGGGAGCTCCACCGAAGGAAGGCCCCAGTGGCAGGGTTCGCAGGGCGCCACCGTGCCTATTTCGGCACACCCATCACGCGTTTCGTGGCCCCAGAGGGAGCTGCCCCTCTCTCGTCCCGCCTTCCCAGCGGCACTCGCATCTGCATATGGAAGCGTCCGTCGACAGGATAATTAACCCCTGCAGCTGGAAGGTAAAGGAGCGCGCGCAAGCTTCAGGCGCTCCCGCTCAGGACGTCCTGCGAATCCGTCGCTCCCGAATGCTCCTCTCGCGCGCCAAGCCTGAGCCATAAAGATCCGCCGCCTTGCCTCGAGGCAGGAAGGGAGGCGGAGCGTTCTCAGGTCCTTTGAGCAATGAGCCATGCCGGCGAGACGCTAACGGCCCCCCAAATGTAGACCCGCGAAACGGGCCTCCAAATTCGGGGATGGACAGACCTCCCTTTAGCAAAACGTGGTTTACTGAAAACGACCTGAGGCCCAAACCTGGCGGGCGCAAGCCTGGAAGATAACGGCCGCGGCGCCCTCTCGAGAACCGAAAACGGGCAATTCACTAATCGACGTGTCACTGTTGGGGGGTTCTGTCCGCCCCCGAAAGATGCGAACCCACGCAGAGGGGCTCGAATGCAGACCCCGACCCAACGGACCACGACATGTCGACCCCCGCGAGACCCCAAGCACCCTGAGAACGCGCGCGAAGGGCGGGGGCCTACCCTGCATCGGGCAGCTCTACATTCTTCAGGGGCTCTTTGAGAAACAGGAAAATATTTAAATATATATATATGTGTGTATATGTATTATCATTTATATATAATACGAATAATAATAATAATAATAATAATAATAATAATAATAATAACAATAATAATAATAATAATAATGATAATAATGATAATGATAATACTAATAATAACAATAATAATAACAATATTAATAATGAGAATAATAATAATAATAACCATAATCATAATAATAATAATCATCATAATAATAATCATACTAATAATAATAATGAACACGGCGTAAACATGAACCTGTGGCACTCCTCCGCGCGGATTTCCTCGATCTGCGCTGGACCCCCCCTCCCCGGCGCGCGGAGCGCGCCGGGGCGGCGCCTGAGGCGCCGCCGGGGGGGCTCAGCGCGGATCCAAGAAATCCCCGCGAAGTGCCAAAGTTTTACGTGTACGGCGAATGTTTCTTCTTCGATCAAGGGCCAAATTTGTTATCCTCATCATGAGGCACGAACGATTGACTGCTCAGGGAGGGGCACGGACCCCAAGAATGCCAGACCTCTCTACTGGGGTGCGCCGCAAACCTTTGCAGAGGCCTCCCGAGGGGGTTCTTGCGCGACGCTTCCCGAGGAAGATATCCGCCACCGTGCCTCAGGTCGGTCAAACAGGTGTGGTAATACTATCATGTTGTTTAAATCATATTAACAAACAAACAAAACAAAAAAAACAAAAAAACAAAAAAACAAAAAAAAACGCCCACATGATATGACAAGCTCCTGTGACAAGCCCGACTTAAATCTTGCCTCGAGGCACGAGTTGGAGTGTCCTCGGGTCCCTGGAGCTTGGAGCTGACAGGCACGAATCGTTCATGGGATCCCTTTAAGCAGAATCCACACCAAAAAAAACACAACCACGAACATACACAAAAAGTCCGCAACACAGAGTGCCCAGTTGTGCGTCTTGGGAGAACCCTTTTTGTTTCACTTATCTGTCGGCGCAGACCCCTTCGTGTTCTCATCGGAAAAATGTGCATCAACATGTTTGTGCCGCTTTGTTCCGCTGTTCGTTGCGCGTGTTCTTGATGCTGATTGTGATTGTTGCACCGCTTCTTGGTTTCCATAAATTGGTCAGCGACCTCTCTTTGCTATCAGGAGGCCACAGCTATGAAACGATTGACTACGCATGGGGAAACCAGAAAAGACCGATGCCGCTTCTCCCCAGACCTCTCCTGGGGTGCGTTCTGACCAGGATTTCGAGGCGACTCCATCCGTGGCGACGAGGGTCTCCCAGGAGGCCGAAAGAGGGAAAAACGAGGGAAGGGTAGCGGTATTGGGCACCTGGCCCCCTTTTGAGCTCAGGGTCACGAGCCCCAAAACGCTGCCTGCCCTGGGGTGCGTCGCAGGTCTCTCGAGGCCTCTGGGAGCTTCTCGCGCGGCTTCTCCCGAGGCCTGCAGGCCCCAGGGACGGGCCAAGAGGGCCCCAGAGAGGCCCCCCAGGATGGTCCGAGGAGGAGGAGGAGGAGGAGGAGGAGGAGGAGGAGGAGGCGGAGGAGGAGGAGGAGGAGGAGGAGGAGGAGGGGGGTGTGGTGAAGCGCTGAGACTCAAGACACCCCGGATGGCCCCTCAAGACGCCCCAAGATGGCCTCAAGATGGCCGAAGAAGCCACCAAGATGTCCCAAAGAGGGCCCCGAGAGGCAACAATGACTGCAGTGTTTTTCTTGACAGATTTTGGCGGTTCCACCGCTGCAAGAATGCCCAAGAGGCCCCGAAGACGGGCCCAAGACAGCCCAGGAAACCCCCAAGACGAGCCCAAGAGGCCCCCAAGACGGCCCCACGAGGGGCCGCCCAAGAGGGGGAGCACGAGCTGACATTTCGAGCCCTCAACCCCAGGATGGCCTTAGGGTCCCCACGAAGGCCCCCCGAGGCGCCCCCAAAACGCTCCCATCGGGGACGCACTGACCCAGGTCAATGCAAACCCCGGCCAATCACGCTTCGCAGGAGCCTGCAATATCCCGCAGGATCCTGCAGGATCCTGCGCGCCGACCCAGATCAGCGCAACCCTGGATTGTGCGCAGGATCCTGCAAGGTCTGGCGCTCGGTTGACCCCCGTCTGTATCAACCCCCGTCGCCTACAGCTCGATCCAAGGAACATGCGGACGCCGGTCGCCGCCGCAGCCGCTCGCCGCCGCTGCCGTCGGTCGCCGTCGCGCGCCACCTTGGCTGGGGAGGCCTTGCGCGCTCCGGGGCACCTGCGGCGGCAAGCGGCGCCCCCCCCTCCAAGCGGGGCCCTCGTCACCAGCGCCTTTCCGCACCCTCCTCCTCCTGCTTCTCCTATTACTCCGCCACTGCCTCCCCTCCCCCTCCGCCCCCTCCTCCTCCCCCTCCTAGTCCTCCTCCTCCTCCGCCTCCTCCTCCTCCTCCTCCTCCGCTTCCTCCTCCTCCTCCTCCTCCTCCTCCTCCTCCTCCTCCGCCTCCTCCTCCTCCTCGTCTCCTCCTCCTCCTCCGTCTCCGCCCACCTCCTCCTCCTCCTCCTCCTCCTCCTCCTCCTCCTCCTCCTCCTCCCCCCTCCTTCTCCTCCTCCTCCCCTCCTCCTCCCTCCGCCTCCTCCTCCTCCTCCTCCTCCTCCTCCTCCTCCTCCTCTCCTCCTCCTCCTCCTCCTCACCTCTTTTTCCTCCTCCTCCTCCTCCTCCTCCTCCTCCTCCTCCTCCTCCTCCTCCTCCTCCTCCTCCTCCTCCTCCTCCTCCTCCTCCCCCCCCCCCTCCTCCCCCTCTTCCTCATCCTCCTCCTCCTCCTGCTCCTCCTCCTCCTCCTCCTCCTGCTCCTTGTCCGCCTCCTCCTCCTCTTCTTCGTTTTCTTATGTTTGTTAGTATGATTCGTCTTATCCTTATTAGTAGTATGAATACCCTATTCTTATCATTAGTACGATTAGAATTAGTACTAGTAGTAGTGTCATTGTGAGTAACATCATTGTTGTCATTACTAGTAGTGGTATTCGACTTCGTCTTATGCGTATTATTATTACTGTTATGAGTCGTAGTATCCTTCTTACTCCGAGTATTAGTAGTTTTGTTATCATTCGTAGTATTCTTATTATTAGTATGATTATGCTTCTTTTTAGTATCAGTATCCTTCGTATTGCTATTACTAGTAGTACTAGTTATTCTTCTGATTAATACAAGTTTTCTTCGTCGTCGTACTACTCTTCTCTTTAATAGTGATATGAATCGTATTATCCATACGATTATTATTATTATTACTAGTATGTTTCTTCGTCTGCGTATTATTATTATTGCTATTAGTCGTATGTCTCCTCCTCCTCCTCCTCCTCCTCACCGTCCTCCTCCTCCTCCTCCTCCTCCTCCTCCTCCTCCTCCTCCTGCTCCGCCGCCTCCTCTACGTCGTGCTGTGGCCCCTCGCACTGCACACCCTTCGCCGACCTCCGCGTCATCCTGCCCCGCGTCCGCATCTGCTTCCGCCGAATCGTCATCCTCCTGGCCGTTGGGAGCACACCGTGGCGGCGATTGGCAGTGGCCAGCAAACGGACTATAGGCCAGCGTGGCAATCAATACACATGTATCTATGTATGTATATCTACGACTGTACATATACATATGCACATACCTACGTATATACATATTGATATTTTATATAGATGTATAAATATAAAATATATACACATACGTATATATAGATATATCGACATCGCACATATATATATATATATATATATATATACACACACCCACGTACCCAGACAAATAGAAGTGTATATACGTAGATGCAGACATACGTAGCACCCCGCAGTTGCGGATAAGAGTGAGGGGGCGGCGGGTACGTCGGTAGTCTGCGAGACTCTGAAGAAGCCCGCCGCAAGCGCAGAATCTTTCATTTTATGCAGCGAACCCGCCGCAAATTAATGTGCGTGGGTCACGGGTTGGGTCGCAGGTGGGTCGACAGTGGGTCGCGGGAGGGTCGCGGGTGGGTCGCGGTTGGGTCGCGGGTGGGTCGCGGGTGGGTCGCGGGGGGGTCGCGGGTGGGTCGCGGGGTGGGTCGCGGGTGGGTCGCGGGTGGGTCGCGGGTGGGTCCCGGGGTGGGTCGCGGGTGGGTCGCGGGTGGGTCGCGGGATGGGTCGCGGGTGGGTCGCGGGGTGGGTCGCGGGTGGGACGACGACAACAACAACAAACAAACAACAAACAACAAACACAACAACAACAACAACAACAACAACAA
>CAUYUJ010012903.1:347433-392433 GCA_963575745.1 Prorocentrum cordatum | reverse complement strand
GAATCATCAGCAGCATCATCAGCATCAGAATCTGCATCGTCAGCATCGTCAGCATTGTCATCATCATCACCATAACAATCAAAATCATCATCATAATCAGTCGTCGTCGTCATCATCATCAGCACCATCACCCTCATCATCACCAGTGTCAGCATCAGCATCATCATCATATTCAGCATCGTAATCATCATGATAATCAGCAGCATCATTACCAGCATTCTCATCAGCAGCAGCATGCATCAGCATCAGTATCTACATCATCAGCATCATCAGTATCGTCATCATCATAATCAGCAGCATCATCAGCAGCACTAGCACCATCATCATGCCCATCACCAGCATCATAATTATCAGCAGCAGCATCATCATCGTCATCACCATCACTATCATCTTCTTAAGCATCATCACCAGCATCAACACCATGATCATCACCACCACCACCATCATCAGCAGCATCATCAGCACCATCGGCACCGTCAGTATCACAACCACAACCATCATAATCGGTTTCGTTGTCGGCGCCGTCATTTTTACCATCGCCGTGGTTGCCATCCCCCGTGCGCCACCCGAGGCGACACCCCACCAGAGTCCCGGCTATGTTTCCTGTCCCCCCCTCTCCCTCCCCATCCCCATCCCATCTCTACTCCCTTATCCTCCTCCTTCCCCTCCTAACTAGAATCCCTGCGCGCTCAACCTCTCCCTCCCACATCCTCTTTTCTATTTCCCCATGCGGCAAGCGTCGATGACCATGAGCAGCGGCAGCAAGTGAGGCCAATGATGGCAGCACTCGCGAGGAGCGACGACGCTGCGACGACCCACGGGGTGAAACGAAACACCACAGGATCGATCGATCAATACTAAAACAGGGCTAGGATCGGGATAAATCGCTCCAGAGAATTCTGGAGCGCTCTCAGAGCGTTCAGGAACGCTCTGGAGCGGCCGCGCGCCCAATACATCCTCCAAACCCGCCGATTCTCAGAGATTTCGAGTTATCCCGATCCGATTTTGTCCCGATCTTCGCGTCGTTTTAGACGCTGCGACGACCCACGGGGTGAAACGAAACACCACAGGATCGATCGATCAGTACGGCGCTGCTCTCCGGCAGCCCGAGGGTCCGGCCGAGGCGCGCGGCCGGCCCCGCCAGGCTCCGGCGCTCCGCCGTCCAGGGACCCACCGCACCGGACCCCCGACCACGAAGGAAGGAGGAAGGAGGAAGGCCCAACCACGAAGGCCCAACCACGAAGGAAGGAGGAAGGAGGAAGGAAGGAAGGCCCAACCACGAGGAAGGAGGAAGGAGGAAGGAGAAAGGAAGAAGTCACCCCCGCCCACGAGGGAAGGAGGAGGGCGCCAGACGAGAGCCCGAGGACGTAAAGGTCAAGAGGGGGGGCAGGGCGGGGAAGGAGGAGGGCGCCAGACGAGAGCCCGAGGACCTGGAGGTCAAGAGGGGGGGCAGGGCGGGGCCTCCTGAGGGCCCACCCTCTGTACCGAGGGGCCCACGATGGGAAGAGAGACCCTGCCTGGCTCTGCTCCGCTGCCGACGACGGGCGACCATCGAGGGGCGGCGAAGGCAGATCTGGCCTAAACTCTCGATGCCTCCCCAGCCGCATCCTCCACGGGAGATGCAGAACGACACTGTGCCATCTCCGCAGAGAGGGAAACCATCGGGACCGTCGACCCTGGCCTTAGAGAGCGCATGCCCCGCTAGAGAAACAAGCACACTGAGCTCCTCGGGGCCCCCTGGGACCGCAAAACGACGGACACCCCCGGCGATCGACGGGAGGCACAGCTGCGGTCCAGGACCCGTGGGGCCAAACGAGAACCTGGGAGCTCCTCAGCATCACGGATCTTCGCGTCGGCCATTAAAGTTTCCTGCTCACCAGCCCACTTACCCGCTTGACGGGCGATACAGCTAAAAACCTCGCCGACTCTGACTCCCTGCGCCGTGGATGGGTGACAATGAGCTCCGAGCTTTGCGAGGCGATCGACGCGATCCGACCCCAGCTTGCGTAGCTGGCTGGCCCTCCCTTGAGCGACGTCGGCCCACGACGCATGGGCCTTGACTTGGACCGAGAGAGGGGCGAGGTCGCCAAACAAATGAAAAACTCGAGTCCGCAAGTGTGCCCTGGAGCAGGAGCTGCTCTGCGCGAATAGAGAGGTCCTGCAAGCAGGCCAAGGTGGCCTTGCAGTCGATATGATATGTCGCTCCGAACGCTTGGACACAGCCTCCAGCTGACGCCATGTACATATCTATATACATACAGATATATATATTGCATAGCGTTTTTCATCGCGAGCCGACTGCAGCAACAGCACCGTAACAGCCCGCAACGAAGTTGCCAACATCGCCCACCTGCGCCAGCCCCCAACCCGCCCTCGAAAGGAGGGGCTCGTTTGGGTCGGAGGCCGACCCAGTTGAGAAGATGTCGCCAGAAAAGCAGGCCGTTTTCAGGGCGATTGATCCAGTGAATGCCAGCTTGGGATTGGAGCAAGGGGGGAGGGACCAGTTCAGTGACGAGAGGGAAGATCCCAGCGGCAAACTGTTCAAGATCTTCGCCCAAGCGCTCGGCATTGTCGGCCGCCCCGAGTAGCTCGCCGCCGCGCGCCGTCCGGCGGTGGGCCTTTCAGGCGCCACACCTGGAAGGACTGTAGAACAGAGAGCCAGGGGCCACCACGCACAAACGACGCAACGGCGACGACGCGTGCGACCGGCGGCACTGGCGCTCCTGAGTCCGGTGGCACTGTCAGACCACACTCCTGAGGGCCTCTTGTCGGTGGGATCCCCAGCTGTCTGACACTGGCCGATCCATGAGGCCTCTGAGTGGTTTCCAAAGGATGGGGCGGGCCCAAACTTGCGAGGAGGCTCGGGCCGTCGGCGCGCGAACGTCAGACAGGGCAACAACAGCCCCCTGGACGACGACACCCACCTGCAGCGGAGCAAGTCCGAGCAAGTCCAACTTTCGCCAATCGCCCATTAGAGGGGATCGTCAATTGAGAGCCTGCCATCCGATCTCGCGAAGCGACATGATGTACACATGCGCAGGGGGCCGCGCCCACCACCACGAAAAAAAAAAAACGGCGCTCGTCAAGCTCTTCGAAGGCTCCAGACAGGGCGTGCTGGAAGATGCGCAGAGCGGGCCTCCCTCGCAAAACCGCCTGGGCCCAAAACTGAAAAAAAAAAAACCTGCCACTGGTGGGCCGCCAGAGGGTCGAGTTGTTGGCCCGCCAGGGAGGAAGACAGGCCATGCCCCACTGAGGCCGCGCTCGTCACTGCGGAGCAGATTGCAGGGGTCCGCCTACTGGTGAACCCCGTGACCGCCGCGCCCAACAGCGCGCGAGCTTGCGGTCCTGCACGCTGCATGCTATGGACCCGTCCACCCGCTTGTCGAAGCTGGCTGGGCCTCCAACTTCACTCGGCCCCTTCCTGAAGACGCCCAGTCACCGTCTTGGTCCTGCGAGCCCTGGAGCACGCGGCATCCGACCTGAAACGTTTGGTGGCCAGCTTCCTCTTGAACCCACGATGGGCCCACGCAGTGGATAACTCGGCCGCCAACCGAGGGCGCGAGATAATGAAATGCGATGTGCTGGCCGACAGGACCAGCTCAAGATGGGCATATCCACTAGCTAGCTCCCCCCCCCTCAACTTGGCCACCATGGCAGCACTCAAGACATTGCAGATGAACAAAATCGGCAACACTTCGCCCATGGACGCGCGAGCGACGGTCACGAATGCCTCGAACGAGGCGGTAGAACAGGATATTCGCAAAACTCGCCGCCAGACTGCACCCAGCCAGGATCGCGCCGCAGGCAAGGGGAACAGGCCCCCGACCGACGTCTGAAAACTGATGGCTCGGCGGCTCGCGTAAGGCTTGCACGCTGCGCATACCAATATCGTCGGCATCTGCGTGGCGATCGCCACGCGCACTAATGCTCAGCGAGCTACCCTCTCGTTGAACTTAAATAGATATGCGAAGAGGCGGCGGCCTCGAGGTGGGAGAGGCAAGCGACGGACGAGCAGATTGCGCGTGCTCCCAGCCTGCTTACTCACGCATTTTGCCTCTGATGCCCCAGAAGCTCTCGAGGGGGCGCGCCCGTTCCCAGCCCCCCCAGTTCCCCGCGAGGCCCCGCCAAAGTCGAGCCCACACCCAGAGGAGACTGAATATTCGAGCGATCGGTCGAGATCCCGAATCGTCTAGCTTACCCGTGAAAACGATGATCGTCGGCCAACGCTCTGGAATGTCGGGCTGCTGCCCCCGCGCAAGCAGGATGTCGAGCAGCCGCAGAAGAAACAGATATCCCAGCAGAAGCCAGCATACTGGGTTGACCCCATCAACTCCTAGCCCCACGCCATGACGGAACTGCTTTAGGATCCGTTTTAGCCGGTCGGGGTTGGGCGGGTGAAGATGGGACTGGGCCGCTGCTGCAGCCTGAGCAAAGGTGATTTCGGTTTTGGCGCCCTGCCAGCAGGACGCCCACTCACTCATGAGGCGGTTCACCGCGGAGTCGCCCAGCAGGGATCAGCCTGCGGGACCTCGGTCGGGGGATAGGAGAGTTCTCGATGTATTCGTGGGCCTTCTTAGCTCCTCCTACCGTGGCTTGCCTTGCCCACTCCCGCCACTGATTCCACCTAGCTTTCGCTTGCGCCTTGAGGACCAATTCGGCTACGCTGTAGACGCGGGCCAGGACCTGGTGGAAACCCTCGCCACCCTCCGAGGCAGCCCGCCACAGGGGGTCTCTGTCTCCCACTTGCGCCAGGTCGGGCCCCAGGGTTTCTCATCGACGATGGCAAGGACCCTGAAGTACCTCTCGAGCGCCTCCCAGAATAATGGGGCCTCGGGGTGCCCCCACAGGCCCTCGGTCTTGCGCATCAGGGTCTAGCGGGTCCGCCAGGCTCCCAATTCGGAGCTGGCGCCTTCATCCCACTTTCTCTGCAAGACTGTCTGCAGCTGAATCTGCTTACGCTGGAACCCTTGGGCCCGACCACGACAAGGCCCATCTAGTTCATCGACTAGATCAAACTGCAAGCACAGCTCGTCTTCCACGCCCGTCAGCCACTCCGCCCAGAGGTCCTGGAGGGTGGCTTCCGTCGGTACCTGGCCCACGGTCCACGTCCAGAGGTGCTCGATGGGGGCTTTCAGACAGCCCCCGTCTGGGCCCTGGTCGGGAAGGTTTCCACGCTACCCTGACCGAAACCGGAACGTGGGGGTTGAACCCACGACCGGAGATCTGCACTGGCGAGCGCGGTCCACATGGGGCCGCACGCAAGGCAGAAACACGCGCGACGATGTTGGCCACGCAGCGCAAGACCACAACGACGTCGAGACATCGGCGCGCGCCAGCACCCAAGAAAAAAGTCGCGCTCGATGCCGCGGCAATGCTGGCACCTAACATCTGGCTCCATATGAGAAGCCCCTGGCTGTCGGCCTGCACTCTGAAATCCCCGCCCGAGATCCACGGTTTGCGCGCCCCTCGGAGGCGCGTGCCGAGGCCCTGCAGGAGCTCAAGGCTGGGCCAAGAGCAATCCTTACCCACGTGGCCGTAAATGGTAACACAGAGGACCCCAGTGCGCACGATTTCGTCAAGGTGCACGGCCGCTATCCTGCCTGCCGCTGAACTACGGAGCCCATATGTTCGCGCGTGGCCGGTTCGCTGCTGACGCGGTTGACGACCCCCGCCATTGCGACCCCACCCGTAGCCAGGTCGTGCTCCCCAGCGCGGCCGGCCTCCGAGAAGCTCGTCCTACAACCACGAATGAGGACCCACATGGAGGCCTTCTCGACAGCAGCCCTCTCGAGCCGCGTTTCCTGGACACTCGGGCGCGGGCCTTGGCAGCCCCCTGGGCCGCCTGCCATTCACAAACATCCTGGAAGACGCTCCAGGAGTTGGGGTTGACCGCGATCAAACGGCAGTCTGCGTTTGGCGCCCTAATGCTGGCTGGGGCGCCCGCTTCTGCACTCTCTCCTGGCAGGCGTCGGCTGGCCTCAGATGCAGCTCGGGGCGGCGCCGACGCGTCGGCGCGCCCTGAGCCGCCTGGCGACCTCGAGCGCGACGCCGAAGTCGATCTTCTGGTTCTGGACGGGCCCTCGCTGGCAGGGGATGCCGCGGTGGCTCTCGTTGTCGCGGAAGGAGGGGCTCTTGGGCTCGATGCTGCTGCTCTGCGTCGTAGCCGCTGCACTGCGCCTGCCCGGTCGCCCACGCGCCCGCGCGCCTACTCTTCGACATCGCATGACCTCGCGTGACTCTGCAATTCGGCAGACCACTTGGCGCACCTGAAAAAATGTCGCGTCCGATCCCGGTAGGCTCGCTGGCCGCAGCCACGTGCCATCGCCATCCTGGCGGCTAGAAGATCACCATGATAATACGCGTCCGCTGTCGCTTCGACCACGTTGCTGAGACGAGGCCCCGCCAGTCGTCGGGGGACGTTCAGTACCCAGTGTCCACGCCATTCTCGTCGCCCAGCCTCTTCGTCACGATGGAGGGGTTCAGGCGCCATCCAAGTGGACGCCAGCCTGCGAAATTAATTACTGAAGGGGTCGCCCTCCATGGCGTAGGTCGGCTGGGATGCGACGCACAAAGCCATCTACGGCACCCCCCTCCACGGGGGTCATGTCTGGGCATAACTGCGACTTTGAGCCTGGGAGGCCACCCCCAGGGCCCGGCGAATCCCGGCAAGGTGTGCGACATGAACCCAGACACGACATTGGGATTTGCGTCCTCAGCACCAAACGGGGCCGAGCGGCCCTGGCGCGTTGGACCTGGCGCAACGAAGACTGCCGCTTGGCAGGCACCTTCATCCCGCGCCAAGCCCTCTCGGAACCGCCTCTTTCACCAGCGCGCGGCGACTTCGAACCAGGGAGGCCACCCCCTGGATCGGGCGTTCTGCCCGCACGAAGTTCGGCCATATGCGTTCTAACGCCTCGCGTTCTAACGCCGGGCTTGCTGACCCTGTCCAGGGCGCCATCGGCGTAGACGTGGATATGGCCCCCGCGGGTGCCCTCTGGGTCGCGGCCCTTGCCACTGCACTCCTCGCCGCGGCATTCGTCGAAAGACAGGCGCTCTGTGATCCCCTCTTGGCCATCGCCCCTGTCCTGGTATACATTGCCAAGGATGCTGGAATCGTCGATGGACAGGTGCTGCATGGCGCCCTCTCGGCCGCCCCTGCCCTGGCCCACGCGGCTGCGGGCGCAGTAACCCTCGACGTCGCCGTCGTCGGAGACCAGCAGGTAATCCTCGCGGACCCGGGCCCGACGGACGCCAGCGAGGCTATCTCGCCGGCGACAAGGCGGCCCGACTGGGGGCGCTGGCCCCGAGCGCGCCGGGCCGGCAATCCAGTCGCAGTCGAAGGAGGTCAGCTCGGTGAATGCCGAGGGCAGCTCGAAGCTGAGCTCGAGCGAGGGCCGCCAGCCTCGCCGCCCCCCCCTCGATGCCAGGCCACGGCGCACATCTCCGCAACGAGCTGGCACTGCGATTTGCCGCGCGCCCCCGGGACCCATGCGAAGCGAGGGCGGCTAAACCCATCGGTTAGGAGGCTGATGAACTAGTCAAGAACCCTCATCCGCGCGCCCCTCGCTGGGATCATCTCGATCGCGAAAAACACCCCCGCCCTTACCCTGGCAGGGTGGCAAGGGGCGGGGGAGGCGACGCGTCGCTGCCGAAAGCGGCCCCACAAGTGTTTAAACGACGGCCGACTGAACGTTGCAGGGCGCTGCCTTCCCCAAGCACACATTGGCGCCGAGCGCACGTGCGTTTGAATCGGCGGAATGGCCGGCTCTGCGTTGATCTCTGTCGAACTAGACCAGCTCGTTCGGAGGCGCGCCTGCAGTGGCGCAGGTTCGAGCCCGGGGGGGTCGCCGCAGTCGCGGGCGAATGCAAACTATTCCGGCGCTAATGTCAGCCCGAGGCAATCAGGAAATCATAATTGCTCGATACAGAAGCAAAACGGCCCCGAAGGCTGGGCGCGGTCACCCGGGGCGCCCCCCCTGGAAAATCTGCCTGGAATCACCCCAGCTAAGTCCAGGCATGCGCCAGGGGGTACCGCGTCGACACCGCGTCGACGGTGCCCCCGGGACCGCACCCGCACCTTGGCGAAGTGGCATATGGCCGAAATCGCACTCGGGCGTACGTTTTGCCACAGAGCCCACCCAGACGCGGCCGCTGCGGCCCCCCCGGGAGCGCGAGATTGCGACGTCGCTCCTGCGGGCGAGCTCAGATGCAGTGGTCGCCAGGATGGGAGGAGATTTCCCTCTGTTTCTTCGAACGGGGCAGGCGCCGCCACTCCGACGCAGCCATCGCCCGCGCTCGCACCCACCGCGCCCCCAGACGCCCCTAACAAAAATCTGCGCGCATTGCTCTGGCCAAACAACCAGCCATTGAATGCGTCGGTTCAAATTGGCGCCCGGGCGCAGAACCAGCGCGCGCGCGGCAAGCTGATCGGGAACAGCGGCAAGCGCCCAGTCCCGCGGGCGGCCCCTTTCACCCTGGCTGACCCCGCGTAAGGGCGCGTTCAGGACCAATGAGATCATGCACCAAACGAGTTGCCCACCGCGAGACCACTCTCTCCAGCTCAGGAGCGGGAATGGCACGCGCACGCCGCATGGGCGCAGCAGGCTGGCAAGGGCGGGCTCCTGGCCAGGCATTCGGACCCTGTCTGGGGCTGGTCGTGCTGCTCGACGTCTCATCGTGGCAATTGTCTCGCATGAAGCCTGCGCCCTCGGCCTCGCTGCCACTGCTACCGCAGCTGCCGCTGGTGCCCAGCATGCGGCCCTCGCAGCTGCTGTAATTGTGCGTCTTCTGCTTGCATTTTTGTCTGCAGCCCCCAGTGACTGATGGCCTCCACGCAGCTTCAGACCAATCATCTAGGCATTCAAAACCGCAGCGGTCCGCGCATGCTGGCCACTTCCCACTCCTGGCACAGCCGTCCTCAGCAGAACACGTACTCCACGGGGCCCTATCAAAACCTGCGAGGGAGGGCTGATCGTTGTGCGAGGTCGTCCTGGGGCCGCTTCGCCTGCTACTCCCGCTGCTGGGAAGGCTCGGCGGCCGTAGACAGGTTCGAGCCAAGGAGCTTGGCCTTGGCGGCCTCGTTCACAGTAGGGGATGCGCCGCCATCCGATGCCTCGCTGGCAGTGGCCGCTGGGTCGCGGCTCTGTCTCGGCGGCGCCGCCGGCGGAAGTGTCGGAGCACTCGAGCCCGGCGCTTTGGGAGGCGCAGCCTTGCTAGCCGCGGACCCCGCCGTTCTAGGCATCGTGGCTGACCGCGTCGTAGCAACCTTTGGCTCGGCGTTCTCCTCGCCCTGTGGTTTGGCATCTCCACCGCCTGCTTTATGGCCAGCTGGTTCCTGGATCCTACTGCGTTTGGCTCCGAGGCGCGCCAGCTGCCTGGCCTGCTCTTCTTCGATGAGCGCCGCCTTGGCCTTGACCTCGCTGAAGCCCGCCTTGGCGGCCTCCGTGAACTGCCGCTGCGACTGAGACCTCTGGGACTCTGCCATTTCTTCACTTGAGACCACGTCGTCGAGCTCCTCGAGGCCGAAGAGCCCGCCATCATCCAAGAGCAGCTCTTGGCCCCCCAAGATGGCGGTGAGGTCGATGACAGGCTGGGCGGGCGGCCGCTTCTGGTCAAATTCCTCAGCTGCCACCAACGTCGCCACGCGCTTGACTAAAGACTGGCATAGGGTTCGGGCGACGTCCACTTCGCTGGATGCTGCTGCAACTTCAGCTTGGAGCCCGTCGCGTTGTGTCTCGATTCGCTCAAACCTCTCCAGGACCCGCTTGAGCGCCGCCTCCGCCTGCTTGACCCGCTGCGTGGCCTGGCCGATAGTGATGCTGGCCTCGGCCTCGGCGTGGCGATACTCGTCGAACTGCTGCTGGTACTTGGCGGCCTCCTCGGCATCTCCTAAGTTGGACAAAAGCGTCGTGAGCGCCACCAGCCGCTGCCAACTCTTGTCCAGGGGCAGAGCCGTCCGAGAAGGCGACGCCGGTGGCTCTCCGCCTGGCCGTGCCTGCCTTGTGCCATGGCCTCCGAACCTTGGCATCTGTTGCAGGAGAGCGAGCACGCACAGGCTCACGACTGCCATCACGGCGCGGCGGCTTCTCGGGCGGGACAGATGGCTGCAACGGTGACCGGCAGTGCTGACACCATCTCCACCACGAAAGGTTCTTCCCACAGCCGCACTGAATACAGCGCGAGAAGGACTCACCATCGCCACCCATCTAGGTACGACAGAACTGCTAAAGGAACCGAAACGAGCCCACGGTCGCACGAGGCTAACCGTGGGGATCGTGCGGGAAGGCTTGCTGCTGTGGGCGAGCTCGCCTCGAGCCAGCCCTTCGGCTGCAAGCAAGCACGAAGCCGCAGGGCATGGTTTCGCATTTCAGCCAAAACGGCTTGAGCCAAAATGGCTACGGACCACTTCCTCCTCTTCCTCCTCCTCCTCCTCTTCCTCCTCTTCCTCCTCCTCCTCCTCCTCATCCTCCTCCGCCTCCTCCATCCTCCTCCTCGTCCTCCTCCTCCTCCCCCTCATCCTTCTCCTCCTCGTCCGTTCCCCCCCTCCTCCCCTCCCCCCTCCGCCTCCCCGCATTATTATTACGATCTGCCTTAGTAGTCGCATGAGTGGTCTTCGTAAAACGATTGGTGGGATTACTCTTCGTCTTACGATTGATGCTTGGATTACTATTATGAGCGTGATTAATAATACTGTTTATTCAATATTAGTAGTAGTCATTCATTGATGCGTATCATTAACGTTTTGGAGGTATTCTTACTAAGTTACTCATTATTCATATGTGCAGTATGATTGGTATTATTCGTCATACAGTTCAAATGATCATTCGTTTGTTTATAATAATGTTGATAAGTAGTCGGGTTCTTCTTCGTACTGGAAATACTATTATTGATTATACGATTGGCAGTGGCAGTAGTGTTCATAATATTACTAGTTATGGCAATAGTATTACTAATGTTCCCACTATGAGTATTAGGATGTCTCGTATCAAAATACGGATTATGAGTTTGGATCGTAGACGTATTGGTAATATTGGTGGCATTAGAATTTTCACGATCAACAGTATTAGCCTCATAATTACTCTTGTTACTATTACCAGTGATCGTAGTATGAATATGAGTATTCATATCAGTAGTAGTCGTAGCAGCCGTTATATCAAAAGTGAAATTATTTTGGCTAAAAATTAGCATCAGCAGTGGCAGCATGACCAGTATGCAAAGGATGAGTAATGTCGTTAAGAGAGCGATTGTCGTTATTACTAAAGTAGCATCACGAATACGAGTCTGAGTAATAGAATTGCTAATCTCCTAGTATACTTATTATCCGTATTATGGTTTGCATTAATATTAATCGTGTTCGTATTGTTCGCCTTCTTAATAGTATTAGTTGTAGTAGTAGTTTGTGTCGCCTGCTTCGTGTTATTAATCGTAATATTACCCGCCGTGGCATGGTTGGCATCCGCAGTCTTAGCCGTACTAACAGTAGTATGCTTCGTGCTCGTAGTATTCACCTTATTCGTATTCGTGATAGCCTTCTGCGTCTTATGCACAGTATTAGTCTTAGTAATATTGGTCGTGTTGGTCTTACTCTTCCTGGTATAAGCCCGCCGAGGGGCTTGTCCGCTCCAGTCGTCATCTCCGTCATTCGTTGGTCGTCGTCTCTGTCGTCCCCTTTCCCTGCCTCCCCCTTTCCCTGGGCTCGTCGAAGCTCCCCCCTTTCCCAGGGACCTCCTCAGCGCGCCAGTCAAAGCAAAGTTGAACAACGTCGGAATTGAGTCGAAGGGAAACCCCTTCCCTTCAATCCCTCCCCCGCCGGGGGGGGGAGGGGAAGGGCGCCCTGGGGAGTCCTGGGGGGGTGGTCCCGGGGGGGGATCCCGGACGGGGTCCTGGGGGGGGGGTCAGATACGACGCCCCTCCTGGGAGTCCGGGAGGCCAAAAAAGCCCCAAGACGGGCCAAGAGTGCCCCAAGAGGCCCCAAAGACAGTTCGAGAGAACCCCGAATCGCCGAACGATCTGTCCAAGACGCCTTGACGGCCTCCAGACGGCCCAATAGGCCTACAAAGCGCCCCAAGAGGCCTCCAGGAGCTTTCCCACGAGAGCCCCAAGAGGCAAGATTGATGGATTTTCCATACGTTTTGAAAAAGATTTTGGCGTTCTTGTCTCTTCCACTTCCCGACGCGCCAAGACGGCCCAAGAGGCCCCCAAGATCGCCCCGAGACGGCCCAAGAGGCCCCCAGGAGGGTCCCCTAACGGCCGAAGAGGGCCCCAAGACAGCCCAAGACGCCTCCAAGACGGCCCAAGAGGCCCCCAAGACGGCCCCAGGAGAGTGCCCAGACGGGGGACCCGAACGGACATTCTGAGCTCTCAGCCCCAAGAGGCCACCAAGAGGCCCCGAAGAAGCCTCAAGAGGCCCCAAGAGGCTCCCAAGGGGCCCCCAAACTGCACCAAGACAGCCCAGGAGAGCCCCAAATTGCCCAGCAAAAGGAGCCCTGGACGGCCCAAGACGGCCTCAAGAGAGCCCCAGGCTGTCCTAAGAAAGCCTCTGGCCTCCTCCTCTTCCTCCTCCTCCTCCTCCTCCTCCTCCTCCTCCTCCTCCTGCTCCTCCTCCTCCTCCTCCCCCCCTTTGCTCCCCCTCCTCCTGCTTTCCTCTGCCTCCTTCTACTCCTCTTGCTTCTTCTCCACATCCTTCTCCCCCCTCCTCCTCACACATCCACCTCCACCACCCTTCCTCCACATCCAACTCATCCTCCTCCCCCTGCCCCCCCCTCGATTTCATCTTCGTCGTTCTCAGGGTCGGCGGCACCGGCCGTAAGGCCTTCGCAATCTATGTTTTAACCGTCGTCCCCCGAACACCCTCACCACTATTACTAATGATGGTATTCGGCATCTTGGTCGTCTTCTTCCCCCTCCTCCTCCCGTCCTCCTCATCACCCGTTTCCTCATCTTCCTCGTCCCCTCTCAACTTCTCCTCATCCTCCTCGTCCTTCTCCTCCTCCTCCTCCTCATCCACCACCTCCTCGTCCTCGAACTCCCCCCCCGCCCCTCCTCCCCCACCCCTCCGCCTCCTCCTCCTCGTCCTCCTCCTCCTCCTCATCATCATCATCATCATCAGCAGCAGCATCATCCTCCTCATCATCATCATCCTCCTCGTCCTCCCCCTCCTCCGCTTCCTCCTCCTCCCTCCTCCTCCTCCTCCTCCTCATCATCATCATCATCCTCATCCACCTCCTCCTCCGCCTCCTCCTCCTCCTCATCCTCCTCCGCTTCCGCCTCCGCTCCGCCTCCTCCTCTTCCTCCTCCTCCTCCTCCTCCCCTCCTCCTCCTCCTCCCTCCTCCTCCTCTTCCTCCTCATCCTCATCATCCCCCTCCTCCTCCTCCTCCGCCTCCGCCTCCGCTTCAGCCTCCGCCTCCTCCGCCTCATCCTCCTTCTCCTCCTCCTCCTCCTCCTCCTCGCCCCCCTCCTCCGCGGGAGGGGGGCGCACATTCCGGCTCCACGCTGGCGGCGCGGATCTCGCCCAGGTGGTCGCAGGCGCAGCCGCTGGCCCTGTGCGCCGACACCCCCCCCATGCCTGCAGTACTCTGGTGAAGGGCCGTGGACGCCGCCGCCGACGCCGTCGGTCGTCCGTCGGTCATCCGTCGCCCGCTGCACGGAGACAGGCCGAGGCCTTCCCAAATGGGCTCGCTCGCCTCCGCACCGCGCACGTTGGCACCGAAGGTGCGCAACAGTGGCACAGCTGGACGGCGAACTATGTTCAAACTGGGGCCCTCGCCCTAGCGCAGCGCACATTCGCCCGGAAAGGTTGCAAGCACCTGTGTTCGAAGATGAAGGGCAGTACCTTCGCAAAATGGTGACCTTCGATTCTGGCTGCCAGGCGCTTGGACAACCACAGTGCTCCTCGTCCTCCTCATCCTCCTCCTCATCAGCATCGTCATCCGCATCCGCATCCGCATCATCAGCATCAGCATCAGCATCAACATCAGCATGACCAGCGATATCATCAGCATCATCATCATCATCATCATCATCATCATCATCATCATCATCATCATCATCATCATCATCATCATCATCATCATCATCATCATCATCAGTATCATCATTATCTTATTCATCATCATCATCATCATCAGCATCATCATCCTCCTCATCGTCGTCATCGTCATCATCGTAATCATCATCAGCATCAGCATCATCATCATCAGAATCATCATCGTCAACATCATCATCATCATCATCATCAGCAGCAGCATCATCATCATCATCATCATCAACATCAACGTCATCATCATCATCTTCATCATCATCAGCGACAGCATCATCAGCAACAGCATCATCATCAGCAACATCATCATCATCAGCATCCTCAACATCAGCATCATCATCCTCAACTGCATCAGCATCATCATCATCACCAACGACAACACCATCATCATCACTATCAGCATCGTCATCGACATCCTCAGCATCATCAGCATCATCTTCATCATCAGCAGCCTCATCATCATCAGCAGCATTAGCATCGTCATCATCATCACCATCAGCATCAGCATCATCATCATCATCATCATCAGCATCCTCATCGTCAACCGAATCATCATCAGCATCATCAGCAGCCCTATCAGCAGCAGCAGCATCATCATCATCATCTTTAACAGTATCAGCATCAGTAGCATCAGCATCATCAACAACATCATCATCAGCATCATCAGCAGCAGCTGTAGCATCAGTATAAGCATCAACATGAACATCACTATCAGCAGCATCCGCATCATCAGCATCATCAGCAGCATTACCATCATCATCGCCATCAGCAGCATCGTCATCATCATCATCTGTAGCATCAGCATCATCATCACATCAGAATCATAATCATCATCAGCTGCATCATCATCACGATCAGTATCATCATCGTCATCAGCAGCAGCATCATCAACATCACCATCATCATCAGCATCAGCACCATCATCATCAGCAACAGCATCAGCATCATCAGAATCAGCATCAGCATGAGCATCATCATCATCCTCGTCGTCAGTAGCAGAAGCAGCAGCAGCAGCATCCTCATCAGCATCACCATCATGGGCATCATCATCATCATCATCATCATCATCATCATCATCATCATCATCATTGGCATCATCATGAGTAGAGTCACCATCATCCTAGTCAGCATCATCATAAACACTAGCAACATGAATCATCGTCATTATTAGCCTCATCATCATCAGCTTTTCATTATCAACATCATCATTATCAGTATATTCATCATCAAGAGCAGCATCATCAGCATCGTCAACATCATCATTTCAGAAGCATCACCATCCTCACCCTCATCATCATCATCATCGCAATCACCAGCATCATCATCACCATCATCATCATCATTATCATCTTCATCATCCTGAGTATCATGATCATCAGCATCATCATCATTATCATCTGGCAAATGGCTTGGCGCACGTGGCACCATGAAGGCGCAACAGAGTGGGCGCCTGCGTGATCATCAAATTCACCAGCAGCAGCATCGTCACGGTCATGTTCACCATCAGTTTATTGTACTCCGCAGCATCATTATCATCACCATCATCATCAGCATCGTCGTCGTCGTTATCATCGCCATCGCGCTCGTGCCTTCTCCCTGCTCGTTGCTATGAAACTTGTCATCCTTATACTCATCATTCTCCTCGCCCACCCCGTAATCACCCCTCCGTCGCCCTCCTGCTCGCGTCTTGCCTCATCGACCTCCGACGTTCCTAACACTCACAACGAGCGTAATTCCTTGATGATGGCATCCAGAAGCCAGTTTCGGGCCCCAGGTCCATCCAACTATCGGGCCCCAGGTCCATCAAGCTATTACCCTTGGCGATGAAATGTCCAGGGACAAGGTCGGCGCCACGGTGAGTCGACGTCGTGAAAAACACATCACAAAATCGGAGATCTAGGTACTCCCTCTCCGGGATCCAAGCTTGCCCCCCCGCAGTCTAAGAGCCTCGATGTTTCGTCACATGTCCATCGACGCCGATGAGCAAAAAGGCAAGGCAGCTGGCCCATTTGGACATGCGAGGAGGCCGCCAAGATACCTACCAGAGGCCCCTGGGGCGGCCCGACCCCAGAATGCGCTCTGGAGGCGGCCCTCCGGCCAGACACCCGAAGACAGCCCAGGAGGCTCCGAGAGGCTCCCAGGATGCCAGGAGGCGCCCCCACCCTCCCGACAGGCGCCTCCAAGACCCAAGAGCGTTCCACACCCCAGAAAAGTGAAGGGGCCCCAGGACACACAAATAAATACACACAAATCAAAAAGACCCTCATATTTCCCATATTTTCTGGGTTTCTGTCTTCCCCCCCACTTCCCATATTTTCCCATATGTTCTGCGGAATCGAGGATTACTTGTGTCTGTGTGTTTTCTCCTCTCCTGAAGAACGCTCCAAAAGATGTCTCAGACAGCCGGAGAAGCTCCGAGAGGGGCGCAGAAGACGCGCGAGTGGACCGCAGGAGGTCCCAAAGAGGGTCGCGAGAGGACCTCAGTGAGACGGTGCTCCGCTGCCGTCTTCATTGCGTGGCCACATGTCCTGCTGCCACCGCCCATCTCCCTCGTCTCCCCCTCCCCCTACAGTATAGTGGAGGCCAGTCCACGAGAAACCTTCCACGAGAAACCCAACCCCGAGACCCCCCCAGGACGTCCACCAATTTTTGGTGTGAGAGCGTCACGCTTTCCATCGCAAAACCATCGAAACAAAAGAAACCCAGGGCATCATCGTCATGGGGCGCCGCCCCCTCCCCACGGGAGGAGGAGGAGGCGGAGGAGGAGGAGGAGCAGGAGGAGGAGGAGGAGGGCGGAGGAGGAGGAGGAGGAGGAGGAGGAGGAGGAGGAGGGAGGAGGGAGGAGGAGGAGGGGTGGCTCTTGGCATGGGGCCCCCAACTGTACACAGTCGACCTGTGCAGACCGACCAAAGCTCACGCGAGGCCCCGCCACACCGGACCCGCCGAGCCAGACCAGACTGGGCCGCCGAGCACCTGCCAGCCCGGACGGGGCCAGGACCGAGCAGAGACCAGGCCAGAGGAGGACCCACCACCGGACCAGACTGGGCCGCCGAGCACCAGCCAGGCCAGACGGGGTCAGGTCCGAGCAAACCAGGCCAGAGGAGGAGGGGAAGGAAGGAGGAGGCAGGACTGCGCACGCCAGAGCAGGCGAGGGGGAGCGAAAGGGGGGTTTGGGGGGGGGGCTGGCTCAGCGGGGGTGAATGCGTGGAGCTGGAATCGGCGGTACAGCGCCCATAGATCGGCTTGGCAGGGAGGGCTAGTTGGGCCCTATTGGCGATATCAATGCACGATTGGGGATCGATGCCATCCATCCGCCGAGCCTATATGCCCCCTAACGTGGCCCCTGGGGGGGCAAGGCAGGAGCAGCAGCAGCAGCAGCAGCAGCAGCAGCAGCAGCAGCGGCAGCGGCAGCAGGAGCAGCAACAGCAGCAGCAGCAAAGCGAGGAGCAGAAGACCCCTGTCCTACTCCTCAATTATCCCGCCTCCTCCGCCCCCTCCGAACACGACAACCAGACCGTGGGGAACGCCCTCACATTTGACCTCAACTTCGAGGAGAGTCTAGCCGTGGCGACGAGAAGCCTCCCAGAGGCCCAAGAAAGAGAGAGATAGAGAGAGCCTGTGTGAGACAGCGAGAGAAACAACAAAAACAGATCCTGACGAAGGACCCCACCGACCGTATGCAGTCGTGAATAATCGGTTGTGAATCTCGTCCTCGGTGGCACTCCCCGTGGGGCCGTGAAACGTGTGAGAGGTGTGCCGAAGTGGACATGCGGTGTGCGGGGGGGCGCATGCGAACCCTGCCACTGGGGCCGCAGGTGGAGCTCCCCATGGGGCCACGAAGCGTGTGAGGGGTGCGCGGCAAAGGACATGCGGTTGGCGGGGAGCCGCATCCGACGATTGCCACTGGGGCCCTCGGTGGAGCTCCCCATAGGGTCACGAACTATGTGAGTGGCGTGCCGACCTGGACATGCAGTGGGAGGGGAGCCGCACGTGAACCCTGCAGGGGTGACCTCAGGTGGAGCTCCCCGTGGGGCCATGGAACGTGCGAGGGGCGTGCCGAGGTGGACATGCCGTGGGCGGGGAGCCGCATGAGAACTGCGACTGGGGCCTCCGGTGGAGCTACCATGGGGCCACGAAGCATACGAGCAGTGTGCCAGAATGGGCATGCGGTGGGCGGGGAGCCGCGTGCGGACCCTGCCACTGGGGCCTTCGGTGGAGCTCCCACATAGGGGCCACGAAGCGAATGAAGGGGTGTGCCGAGATGGTAGACTGTTGCGGAGAGAAGAAGTAAGCAGGTGGAGGAGGGAGGATGAGGGGTGAGTGAGGGAGGGAGGAATGCGGGGCGCTGCCTCTTCAAAACGAGAACACAACACCACAGGATGGCTGGGGAAAAAACATCGAACTACCCTGGCGAAGAACCTAGCCGAATGTACGCGAATGGCGACAAATCGCAAGGACGCTAAATGCACGCGAACATACAAAGTGATCCGCAATACTCCTGGACGACTCGCCAAAAAACGGAAAACTGCATTTCAAGCCGCTCCTTTCACGCACGCAGTCACACGACTCAAATCGGACACGGGAACGCGGACCCTGCCACTGGAGCATTCGGTGCAGCTCCCTATGGGGCCACGAACCATGCGACGGGTAAGCCCAAATGGACCCGAGTACGAACGCGGACCCTGCTACTGGAGCCGTCGGTGGAGCTCCATGCGAACCCTGTCGCTGGAGCATTCGGTGAAGCTCACCATGGGGCCACGAAACGTGCGAGGGGCGTTCCGAAGTGCACTCGAGTACCACTGGAGCCTTCGGTGGAGCTCCATCTGGGGCCACGACTCGTGTGAGGGGTTTGCCCAAATGGACCCGAGTACGCATGCGGACCCTGCCACTGGAGCCTTCAGTAGCGCACCCATATGAGGCTACGAAACGTGTGAGGTGTTCGCCGAAGTGGACCCGAATACACACGCGGACCCTGCCACTGGAGCATTCGGTGGAGACCCCTATGGGGCCACGAAACGTGTGAAGGATGTGCCCAAGTGGACCCGAGTACGCATGCGGACCCTGCCACTGGAGCCTTCGGTGGAGCCCCCTATGGGGCCACGAAACGTGTGAGGGGTGTGCCCACATGGACCCGAGTACGCATGCGGACCCTGCCACTGGAGCCGTCGGTGGAGCTCCCTATGGGGCCACAAAACGCGTGAGGGGTGGGGCCAAAAGGACCCGAGTACGCATGCGGGCCCTGCCAACGGAGCCTTCGGTGGAGCTCCCTATGGAGCTACGAAGCGTGTGAGGTGTTCGTTGAAGTGGCGGACCCTGCCACTGGAGCCGTCGGTGGAGCTCCCTATGGAGCTACGAAGCGTGTGAGGTTTCGCTGAAGTGGACCCGAGTACGCATGCGGACCCTGCCACTGGAGCCTTCGGTGGAGCTCCCTGTGGGGCCACGAACCATGCGACGTGTAAGCCCAAATGGACCCGAATACGCATGCGGACCCTGCTACGGCCACGAAACGTGCGAGGGGCGTGCCGATGTGTACTCGAGTACCTCTGGAGCCTTCGGTGGAGCTCCATCTGGGTCCACGACTCGTGTGAGGGGTGTGCCCAAATGGACCCGAGTACGCATGCGGACCCTGCCACTGGAGCATTCGGTGGAGCTCCCTATGGGGCCACGAAACGTATGAAGGATGTGCCCAAAAGGACCCGAATACGCATGCGGACCTCGCCACTGGAGCCGTCGGTGGAGCTCCCTATGGAGCCACAAAACACGTGAAGGATGTGCCCAAACGGACCCGAGTACGCATGCGGACCCTGCCACTGAAGCCTTCGGTGGAGCTCCCTATGGGGCCACGAAACGTGTGAGGGTGCCCACATGGACCCGAGTACGCATGCGGACCCTGCCACTAGAGCCATCGGTGGAGCTCCCTATGGGGCCACAAAACGCGTGAGGGGTGGGGCCAAAAGGACCCGAATACGCATGCGGACCCTGCCAACGGAGCCGTCGGTGGAGCTCCCTATGGAGCTACGAAGCGTGTGAGGTGCTCGTTGAAGTGGACCCGAGTACGCATGCGGACCCTGCCACTGGAGCCTTCGGTGGAGCTCCCTGTGGAGCTACGAAGCGTGTGAGGTGTTCGTTGAAGTGGACCCGAGTACGCATGCGGACCCTGCCACTGGAGCCTTCGGTGGAGCCCCGTGGAGCTACGAAGCGTGTGAGGTGTTCGCTGAAGTGGACCCGAGTACGCATGCGGACGCAGCCACTGGGGCCTTCGGTGGAACCACCTCTGGGGCCACGAAACGTGTGAGGGGTGTGCCCAAATGGGCCCGAGTACGCATGCGGGCCTTGCCACTGGAGCCGTCGGTGGAGCTCCCCATCGGGCCACGAAACGTGTGAGGGGTGTGCCCACATGGACCCGAGTACGCATGCGGACCCTGCCACTGGAGCCGTCGGTGGAGCTCCCTATGGGGTCACGAAATGAGTGAGGGTGTGCCCACATGGACCCGAGTATGCATGCGGACCCTGCCACTGGAGCCTTCGGTGGAGCTCCCTATGGGGCCACGAACCATGCGACGGGTAAGCCCAAATGGACCCGAGTACGCATGCTGACCCTGCTACTGGAGCCGTCGGTGGAGCTCCATGCGAACCCTGTCACTGGAGCATTCGGTGAAACTCCCTATGGGGCCACGAAACGTGCGAGGGGCGTGCCGAAGTGCACTCGAGTACCACTGGAGCCTTCGGTGGAGCTCCATCTGGGGCCACGACTCGTGTGAGGGGTTTGCCCAAATGGACCCGAGTACGCATGCGGACCCTGCCACTGGAGCCTTCAGTGGCGCACCCATATGAGGCTACGAAACGTGTGAGGTGTTCGCCGAAGTGGACCCGAATACACACGCGGACCCTGCCACTGGAGCATTCGGTGGAGACCCCTATGGGGCCACGAAACGTGTGAAGGATGTGCCCAAGTGGACCCGAGTACGCATGCGGACCCTGCCACTGGAGCCTTCGGTGGAGCCCCCTATGGGGCAACCAAACGTGTGAGGGGTGTGCCCACATGGACCCGAGTACGCATGCGGACCCTGCCACTGGAGCCGTCGGTGGAGCTCCATATGGGGCCAAAGAACGCGTGAGGGGTGGGGCCAAAAGGACCCGAGTACGCATGCTGACCCTGTCAACGGAGCCTTCGGTGGAGCTCCCTATGGAGCTACGAAGCGTGTGAGGTGTTCGTTGAAGTGGACCGGAGTACGCATGCGGACCCTGCCACTGGAGCCTTCGGTGGAGCTCCCTATGGAGCTACGAAGCGTGTGAGGTGTTCGCTGAAGTGGACCCGAGTACGCATGCGGACCCTGCCACTGGAGCCGTCGGTGGAGCTCCCTGTGGGGCCACGAACCATGCGACGTGTAAGCCCAAATGGACCCGAATACGCATGCGGACCCTGTTACGGCCACGAAACGTGCGAGGGGCGTGCCGAAGTGCACTCGAGTACCTCTGGAGCCTTCGGTGGAGCTCCATCTGGGGCCACGGCTCGTATGAGGGGTGTGCCCAAGTGGACCCGAGTACGCATGCGGACCCTGCCACTGGAGCCGTCGGTGGAGCTCCATATGGGGCCACGACTCGTGTGAGGGGTGTGCCCAAATGGACCCGAGTACGCATGCGGACCCTGCCACTGGAGCCTTCGGTGGAGCCCCCTATGGGGCCACGAAACGTGTGAAGGATGTGCCCAAGTGGACCCGAGCACGCATGCGGACCCTGCCACTGGAGCCTTCGGTGGAGCCCCCATGTGGGGCCACGAAACGTGTGAGGGATGTGCCCATGTGGACCCCAGTACGCACGCGGGCCCTGCCAACGGAGCCTTCGGTGGAGCTCCCTATGGGGCCACGAAACGTGTGAGGGGTGTGCCCACATGGACCCGAGTACGCATGCGGACCCTGCCACTGGAGCCGTCGGTGGAGCTCCCTACGGGGCCACAAAACGCGTGAAGGATGTGCCCAAAAGGACCCGAGTACGCATGCGGGCCCTGCCAACGGAGCCTTCGGTGGAGCTCTCTATGGAGCTACGAAGCGTGCGAGGTGTTCGTTGAAGTGGGCCCGAGTACGCATGTGGACCCTGCCACTGGAGCCTTCGGTGGAGCTCCATGTGGAGCTACGAAGCGTGTGAGGTGTTCGCTGAAGTGGACCCGAGTGCACATGCGGACCCTGCCACTGGAGCCTTCGGTGGAACTCCCTGTGGAGCTACGAAGCGTGTGAGGTGTTCGCTGAAGTGGACCCGAGTACGCATGCGGCCGCAGCCACTGGGGCATTCGGTGAAACCACCTCTGGGGCCACGAAACGTGTGAGGGGTGTGCCCACATGGACCCGAGTACGCATGCGGACCCTGCCACTGGAGCCTTCGGTGGGGCCACCTCTGGGGCCACGAAATGAGAGAGGGGTGTGCCCACATGGACCCGAGTACGCATGCGGACCCTGCCAATGGAGCCTTCGGTGGAGCTCCCTATGGGGCCACGAAACGTGGAGCTACCCCTGGGGCAACAACAACGATGACTACGGTGATGGTGGTGATCATGATGCTAATGCGACTGCTGCTGCTGCTGCTGATGATGATGGTGGTGGTGATGATGGTAATGATGGTGATGGTGATGATGATGATGATGATGATGGTGATGATGATGCTGATGATGATGATGATGATACCGGTGATGATGACGGTGCTGATGATGATGATGATGATGATGGTGATGATGATGATGCTGATGCTGATGGTGATGGTGATGGTGATGGTGATGGTGATGGTGATGATGACGACGATGATGATGATGATGATGATGATGGTGGTGGTGGTGGCGGTGTCAATGATGAAGATGATGCTGATGATGATGGTACTGATGCTGATGCCGATGATGATGCTGATGATGATGCTGATGGCGATGCTGACGATGGTGATGATGATGCTGATGCTGATGATGATGGTGATGGTGCTGGTGGTGATGGTGGCGATGGGGGCGATGTTGATGCTGATGGTGATGGTAATGATGATGATGGTGATGATGAGTGTGATGTTGGTGGTGATGCTGAGGGCGATGATGGTGATGATGATGATGATGATCATGATGATGATGATGATAATGATGATGATGCTGATGATGATGATGATGATGATGATGATGATGATGATGATGATGATGAAAGTGAGTCTGGTGATGATGGTGTTGACGATGACGACATGGCTAAGGATGCATAGGAGCAGAGAGAAGAAGAGGGGGAAGGAGGAGGAGGAGGAGGAAGAGGAGGAGGAGGAGACGGAAGTGGAGGGGGAGGAGGAGGTGGAGGAGGAAACGCGCGGCGCTGCGAATTCAAAACGATGACCAACACACAGGAGGGTTGGGAAAAATCGGTGCGACGGAGCCAACCATGTGCAATTGTGACTAACGAAGTTGCGACGATCGTCCGCGGTGGGGCTCCCTATAGGGCCACGAAATGTGTGAGGGGTATGCAGAAATGAACATGCGGTGTGCGGAGGGGGGGGGGTGCATGCGAACCCTGCCACTGGTGTCATCGGTGGAGATCGCCATGGGGCCACGAAACGTGTGTGGCTGTGCCAAAGTGGACATGCGGTGGGCGGGGAGCCGCATGCGACGACTGTCACTGGAGCCTTCGGTGGAGCCCCCTTATGGGGCCACGAAACGTGTGAGGGGTGTGCCGACATGGACATGCGTTGGGCAGGGAGCCGCATGAGAACCCTACCACTGGGGCCGATCGGTGGGGCTCCCTATGGGGTCACGAAACGTGTGAAGTGTGTATGCTGAAGTGGACATGCGACGGGCGGGGAACAACGTGCGAACACTCCCGTTGGCGCCTTCGGTAGAGCTCCGGGCGCGCCGAAATGGACATGCAGTGAACGGAGAGCAGCGTGCGTACCCTGCTACTGGGGCCGTCGGTAGAGCTCCCCATGGGGCCGCGAAAATTGTGAGGGTGTGCCGAAATGGACATGCGGTGGGCGGGGAGTCGCATGCGGACCCTGCCACTGGAGCCTTCGGTGGAGCTCCCTAGGGGGGCCACGAAACAGGTGAGGGGTGTGATGGAATGAGCATGCGGAGGCCAGAGGCAAGGATGGGAGGAGGGTGGAGGAGGAGGAGGAGGAGGAGGAGGAGGAGGAGGAGGAGGAGAGGAGGGAGGGAGGGTGGGAGGAGCGTAGGGCGCTGTCCCTTGAAAACGAGGACCCACCACCGCAGGATGGCTGCGAAAAGCTAACGTCCGAAAAGCTCGACCCTCGCACATCGACCTCCCTCATCCCCCTCCTCCCCCTGCCCACCCCACCCCCCTCCCTCTCCGAAGACCTCGGGAAAACCGCCGAAACCCTCCGAAAACTCAACGGAGGCGGCGGTGGCGGCGGGCGGCGGGCGGCTGCGGCGAAGGCGACGACGACGACGACGACGGCGACGGCAACGGCGACGGCGACAGCAACAACCACAGCAACCACAACGACAGCAGCAGCTGCACCAACAACAACAACAACAACCACCACCACCACAACAACAACCACAACAAACATCACAACCATAACAACAACAATCACAACAACAACAACAACAACAACAACAACATCAACTACGACGACGACGACGACGACGAACAACAACAACAACAACAACAACAACAACAACAACAACGACGACGACGACGACGACGACGACGACGACGACGACAACAACAACAACAACAACAACAACCACAACAACCACAACAACAACAACAACAACAACAACAACAACAACAACAACAACAACAACAACAACAACAACAACAACATCAACACCAACACCAACACCAACAACAACAATAACAACAACTACGACAACAACAACAACCACAACCACAACAACAACAACAACAACAACTGCAGCAACAACCGCAACAACAACCACAACCACAACCACCACCACGATCACAACCACAACCACGACAACAACCACAACAACAACAACCACAACAACAACCACAAACAACAACCACAAACAACAACAACAACAACCACAACCACAACCACACCAAGAAGAACAACAACAGCAGCAGTGGCAACAACAGCAGCAGCAGCACCAAGACCAATGACAGCCCCGCCCCGTGCGCGTCCTGCTCGCCCAATCTGCGAGCACGCCCGACCGAGGTGAGGCTCTCGCCCCGAGCCAGCCCACAGCTGCGAGGCGGCGATCGGCCCCCTTTCTCCTGCGCCGCCTCCTCATTCTCCTCCTCCTCCGCCTCCTCCTACTCCTCCTCCGCCCCGTCCGCGCAAGGATCCTGACGGACTTGCACACGAAGCGCAGTGTCACGATTCGGCGTATCGACCCAGACGGGGTCATCGGTCTCGAGTGAGGCGGCGTCTCGGCCCGAGTCAGAGCAGGCGCACTTGCAGTACGGTCCAGCCGTGCTGGTGTCAGACGCCGCTGCTGCTAAAACTCCCGTCCGAAGGCCACATGTCCATTGGAATTCAGAGAACACGGGTCGCGAATGACACAACACAGGGGTACCATTTATCTGGCAGGGTCGATCGACTAATCAGCCTCGACTGTACTCCGATTCGGGCTGACCCAGATAGGGCCGTCGGCCTCGAGTGGGACGGATGTTCGGCCTTGTTCAGGTCAGGTTGTGTTGCATGACAATGCACTCTTGTTGGTGTCAACCGCTGATATTGAAACAAAACTACTCCGCCGCCACCTTCCTTCTCGTCATTTTGCAGCTAGTGGGCCGCGAGACGTAGAGCGAGCTCTGTTGTGAGCATTCGACGGCTGCTGATCTCTGCAGGGGGTTGCCTTCTGGAGATGTCTGTTGGGGGTCGCCTCCCGAGTCGAGTCACGTGTAAAGGGGCCCAGGGACACACAAACGAATAAACACCACGTCCTGGAGATTCCCTTATGTTTCCACAAGGTTGGGATGTTCGTCTTCCCCTCCATTTCCCACATATTCCTGAAGATCGACGATTCGTTGTGTATGTGTTGTGTTCCCTCCTGAACATGGTGACGGTGACGTTAGCTTGAACCCCTCGTTTCAACCCGTCTCCCCCTGTTGCCAACACACGTTCGAATGAGGAGGCCCAGGTTTCCCTGGCTCTCGGGAGACTCCGCCCCCTCACAGGCAAGATCCCTGCGCATGCGCGATGCGTGTGCATGGCCTCCGCCCCCGATGCTGGTCTTCCCACAGCTGTGTAGCAATAGATCTTTCGTTCGCTGGCGCGGCTCCATTCGCTCAGACTCGAGTGTCGCCATCATCATCATCATCATCATCATCATCATCATCATCAGCATCAGCATCAGCATCAGCATCAGCATCATCATCAACATCATCATCATCATCACCATCATAATCATGATCATCATCAACATCAACATCAACATGAACAACACCGTCATCATCACCAGCATCAGCAGCATCATCATTATCATCATCACCATCATCACCACCACCACCATCATCATCAGAATCAGCATGTTCATCATCATATTCATCATCATCATCATCATCATCATCCTCATCATCATCATCAGCAGCATCAGCATCAGCAGCAGCATCAGCATCAGCATCAGCATCATCAGCATCGTCATCATCATCATCATCATCATCATCATCGTCGTCGTCGTCGTCGTCGTCGTCGTCGTCGTCGTCGTCGTCGTCGTCGTCGTCGTCATCACCACCATCATCCACCATCCATCACCACCACCATGCTCACTACAACGTAGCCCTCCAGTGCGCTCCGACATTGGGATGGAGACACAAGGAGGGAGGAGCAGGCCTGCGACCTCTGCCCAGGAACCCCCCCTGGATCGGCCTGGCCACGGCCAGGGCGAAGAGGCTTAGCGATCCATGGATTTGGCGCGCGGTCGCCAAATCCGTGGATCGGGGGAGGTGCCCTCTCCAAGTGCTGCTTCTGGTGCCGCCTCGCTCGGCGGCGGAAATCCGCGGTTTCCCATGGAAGCGGGGCCCGTCGCTAATCCACGACCCCCTGGATCCATGTTTGCTATCGCCTGATTCCACACACTCAGCATGCACGTCGTCAGCATTGTCGGGCCGGGCGAGAAGGGGGGGATAGCAAAGGGGGTGTTTGAGAATCAGCTCACGTAGCTGATTTTCCAGGCGCCTCCCGGCGCCGGAGGCGGCCATGTATCGAGAAATGGGCCCCTCGGTGGGGCCGAAACCAGCTGCATGAAGCAGATTTCGTAACCCCCCTTTCCGTCGTCCGGCCCGACATTGGCGGCGCGCACAAGGGGATGTGTAGGGGGAGGGCGGAAGGCTTCTTAGAAGGAGGCTGCTTCCTAGAAGGCGCCAGCCTCACCTCTGCAGGCAAGGCCCATGCCTCCTGAGAAGCAGGGGTGCTTTCAAGGAACCTTCCCTCCTACCCTTCCCAAGGGCGAACAACTTCGCGCTTCGCGCGCTACGGGAAGCGCGAGTATGTTCGCGCTCTCGCGCCGACCCCCAGGGGAGAAGAAAAGGATAAGGAGGAATCGAAGCCGAGCCGCGAAGCGCGAAGCGCGAATGACTTCGCGCCCTCGAGGGCGCCCTTACTAACCCCCCTCTGGGCGTGGCTGACAGCAGTCAGCTCAATCGCAGACGAGTCTCGCGGGCCGCGGGAATAGAAGAAGAAAAAACCACGTAGACATAAACTTTTGGCGCTCCGCGCGGATTTCTTGGATTCGCGCTGGACCCCCCGGAGCGCGCCAGGGGCGGCGCTGGAGGCGCCGCCGGGGGTCCCAGACGCGGATCCAAGAACTCCGCGAGGAGCGCCAAAAGTTCATGGTTACGTGTTTTGTTCTTCTTCGAGGGGAACGGAACGTCAGCCCGACGCAGACGAAGCAGAAGCTGCCCCGGCGTGCCCTGCCGGAGGAGGGCGGTCTGCCAGTGGGTCTGCACGGCCTCGGCGGGCTCTGCCAGGGCGACCGGCAGGAGTCGGGTAGTCTTGTCACGGGGGGGGGGGGGGCGACCAACGCGGCGTGAACGAGCGTGCGCCTTTCGTGCACCCTTCGGTGCCCGCCGCGGCAGCACAGGGGCCACCTAGGACCCCTTCAGGGCCGCTGCCCTGTGAGTTGGCGGGGGGGTGCCATGAGCACGGAGTGGACGAGCGTGCACCTTTCGTGCACCCTTCGGTGCCCGCCGCGGCAGCTCAGGGGCCACCTAGGACCCCTTCAGGGCCGCCGCCCTGTGAGTTAGCGGGGGGGCGCCATGAACACGGAGCGGACAAGCGTGCACCTTTCGTGCACCCTGTCGTGCCCGCCGTGGCAGCTCAGGGGCCATTCAGGACCCCTTCAGGGCTGTTTGAAGGGGCCCACAAACACACAAATAAAAAGATTCCACATACTTTCCCATGTTTTCTGGGTTTCTGTCTTCCCCCCCACTTCCCATATTTTCGCATATTTTCTGGGAATCGACGAATAATTGTGTCTGTGTGTTTTTTCCCTCCTGACTGTTGTCCTGTTCGTCAACGGGGGGGCGCCACGAGCAAGGAGTGGATAAGCGTGCCCCTTGCACCCTTCGTGCACCTTCTCGTGCCCGCCGTGGCAGCTCCGGGGGCCATTTGGGGCCCCATTCGCCCTGTCCTCCAATATATCCTCGATCCCCCCACGTTCCGTGCTGTCCACTCAGGGCCCCTTCGGGGACACAGCCCTGCAATCCTCGATCCCCCCCCCACACACTTGCTGCTCCCCTGGAGCCGCTCCTGCCGATCGCCTGCACTCCTGGCGTCTCCAACGGCATCTCTCTCCGACGTTGCCCGTCCGGCCTGACCGTCGTAACCGGATTGCCGGCCGCCTGCAGGGGGGGGGGGGGGGGCAACGTCCAGGGGGGACGAGCTCAGGAGGGGGGGGAGCATCGAGTGTGAATCGGCGATGCATCGCCGATGGACCGGCGATAGGCCCGCGGTAAGGAAATCGCACGGCCTGAGCTGGATGGGCCATGGGGCCCCCATCGGCGAACAGGGACGATTTGGGGCCGATGCATCCTCGGAGGGGGCCAGGAGGAAGAGAAATCCGTTCCAGAGCGCTCCAGAACGCTCTGAGAAGGCCGAGGCGCCCAAGACATCCTCCAGAGCCGCTGGATCTCAGGGAGCATGGTATCCTCACCAAATGTTATCCTCGTCCTGGCTGCGTCTTACATCCCACACTGGGCCCGGCATCCCCTACGGTCGGGCTGCTGCAGCAAGGAACGCCGAATCAGGCACGAAGCCCCGCTCTGCCACCAGAGGTGCCTGGGCGCACGAGGAGGGCTAGAGGAAGGGCCATGGATAACGACCCAAGGAACAGCGAGCCCCTTCCGAACCCGACCTCCTCCTGTCTTCAACGTCTTGGCGGTGACGTTGCCCCTGGCTCTCTCTCTCTCTCTCTCTGACTTCGGCCGCCCGCCCTGCTCGTCCCATCCCGATCGCCGGCCGCCTGCTGCCTGGGCGCCAGCCGGTCGCAGGCGGCCCGCGCGCCATCCCGCGCCCCGAGCCTCGACCCTCGAGGATCGAGGGGGGGGGTCCCTCTCCCCGATCCTCAAGCCTCGAGCCTCGAGGCTCGAGGAGGGGGCGCACTTCCCCGGGCCAGCCCACACCCCGGTCGGCCAGGGCCCGGGCCCTGTCGAGAGGCCCGGCCTGCCGACCTGTGGCTTCCACGTCGAACCCCCGACGTCGTGGCTTTGCACGACGTCGACCCCCAGAAGTATGGACCCCTTCCCTGGGACCCGCTTCTCTTCCTGACTTCTCGCTTGACGGCCCCGACGCCCAGGTCAGGGGCCCCCAGAAGCAGACACTAGCGAAAAACGGTCCGTCGAATGCTGTTCAAGACTCGACAGGGGTCTGGGAAACCTGGGCCAGCGGACCGCGGCCAGGGGAAATCGGCCCCACGTGGCTCCCAAACCAAGGTCATCTAGTGGCGCTTCCCCTCTGGAGAGCAGAAAAGCCACCCCCAGAATAAGCACCCCGACAACCGAAGCCGCTGAGTCAACACACCCAAGAAAGGAGTGAAATAGGACACGGGCTCCCAAACCAAGGTCAGCTAGTGGCGCTCCCCCTCCGGAGAGCAGAAAAGCCACCCCCAGAATAAGCACCCCGACAACCGAAGCCGCTGAGTCAACACACCCAAGAAAGGAGTGAAACAGGACACGGCTGTGCAGTAAACGCCCAGGGCCGTTGAGCAACCACCAATTCTCGGGGTCGGGGTGGTTTTTCCTCCCTTGACTCTCCTGCCCTCTTTTTGCTCGGTCAGCGCGGCGCGACGGCTTCGCGGCGCTGGCCGCGCGGCGCGGCGCCGGCCGCGGGCAGGCCCAGGAACGAGCGCGCGGCCCCCGCGCGGCGGGCGCGCCTGCGCGCGCGCGGAGGGGCGGGGGGAGAGGCCTGGGAGGAGGACGAAGAAGGGCGGGAGGAGGAGGAGGAATTAAAACTGCGAGGGCTGGCAGCTGAGAGGGAGAGAGAGAAAGAAGGAAAAAAACAAAAAACAAAAACAAAACAAAAAACAAAAAAAAAACATCGCGGCGATAAGATGTAGATCGCAAGGGCTCTTTTAATCCCCATACAGAAGACAGCACGCGCCTGCGATGGAGCCAAACGACGGAAGGGCATCCGATTTGACTCGGGATTGCCCGGGCGATGGAACAACTCTGACGGAGAGGGACCCGGAAAGACAGGAACAATAACTGTCCGCCCCGAAGCACTTTTAGATTCAGCAAGGATGCCCCGCCGCTGCCACGCCTAAAGGCGCACGGCACGGCGGGAAGCGAACGCATCCCAGACGGGAAGTTCGCTCGTGCTCTTGAGAGCGGCACTGGAGAAGCTCACACATGTGGGTGGGGCGCGGATTCGGCCAGGCCACATCTGTGCATGTTGGTGAGTCCGGGCCGCAGACAGCATGTCTGAAAGCCTGTCCTGGGACCCATTCAAAAAAGATGCCCTGGGCCTGTCCTGAGACTGTATCAGGCTGGGAGGCGAAGCGAAGATGGGACGACGCCTTGACCAGGTAGGTTGGAGAAGTTGAGGGATGGGGGAAACCATGAAGGATGCGCACTTCTTTTTGGCACGATCGCCTCAGGCTCGCAATCTCAATCATCCTGATAGCGGGAGCCGCTCCGATCCTGGCCGAAGTCCACCTCTTCGCCGGGCGCGCCAGGGGCCTCGGCACTGCCCGTCGGTGAATGGCCGCCTGCATCGCTGGCGGCCGCGCGGGCCAGGGCTGCGATAGCGCGCCGACGCGTGGCCCTCTCGCCTCAACGGCGCACCCTCTTCGTCTTCTTGGGCCGGTCGCCGTCGGACTCGCGGTCGGGCTTGTTCTTGCTCATGCTCTTGCCCTTGCAATTGCCCTCGCTCGACGCGACCGCCGCCAGCCTGCGAAGGCCAAGTGGCGCCATGGATCCCGCCCTCTACCAAAACGGACGCGGAGCCCCCGGACGGCGCGGCGTGGGTCTCCAGCTCGATACGCAAGCAGCACTGCCGCGGTCGCACTACGCCTCTTGGCCCCAGGGCAAAAACGGGGACCTGGGCGGGACCCTGGGCGGAGCGCGCCGCCGAGGAGGCGCGCGAGGCACGTGCGCGCCCATTGGCGCTGGGGAGCGCGACGCTCTCGGCGTCGGCGGCGTCGGCATCCGAGGGCCGCTCTTGCCGGCGGGCGCTCCGAGGGGCGCCTCCTCGACCGGGCCAGGCGCCGAGGTCGACCAGCGACCAGAACCCACGGCACTCCGCCCTCTGCTGCAGAGCACAGGCAGCCCGCGCCTGGCGCGGCTTGGAGTTGGAGAGCACCACGGGGAGATCGATAATCTTGTTGTCGTAGGTCAACCGCGCGTCGTTGACCCACCCTACAGCGCGACGAGCCTCGCGCGCGAACGCAGCACGCGCCATCGGATCCATGACCGTGACGTTGCACAAGCACCTCCCCACCAGCGCGTCTGGGACCGGGTCGCAGAAGTGCCACTTCTTGAGGAACTCGAGCACCTCGGCGCTGCACTCGCCGCACGGCGGCCGCCGCGACGGCCCTTCGCCGAGCGCCGTCGGCGGCACTTCGAGCAGACGAGGCGCGCGCGGCGGCGACGGCGCGGCAGCCTTGCTGGTCGGCTGCACGCGCGCGGAGGACACGGACGCCGTCGAGCGGCGCCGGCGGGGCGACGGAAGGCGGCCTCGAGACCGAGCGGCAACAGCTCGAGCCGAAGATGCCCTCGCGAAAGAGGCTGAACTGAGATGACCCGCTGGGCGCGCCCCGCCTCCACGAGTTTGCCCCGCCGTCGCGCCGTCTCCGGACCTGGCGGAGGCGTCTTTGGAGACGCGCCAGCAGGCCGAGCCATGACCGGCGGCGCCTTCGGACTGCCAGGAGGGATAATGCCTGACTGGCCGAGCACTCTGGCGCGATGCTGCTCGGCCCGTGGACGCCCCGGGCGCCTCATCCAAGGATGGCACTTCCGCGGGGGTCAACGATTGCGACGTCCTCGAACGGCCGGGCGGCGGTCCAAGAGGCCCCGGCGGCTTCATCCCAGGCATGCTGACACACGCGCGCCCGTCGGCGCGCGAGCCGCTGACGGAGGCTCTGCGAGATCTGGCCAGTCGGCGCACAGGCCTGATCCTGAGAAATACGGCTACGGTACCAGATGCTTCCTTTCCTGATTAGCACGACTACTTCCCCGCCCCTCGCGCACATGCAAACACACGCACACCTCAGCACATGCTGAATTCGCCCTGCCAGGCACCCTTCGGCCTGGACTATCTCGCTGCAACATGCCCCTCAGACACACCGCACAACTTGATGGGCCTTCCGAGCAGGATGGGGATGAAGGAGGACGAGCGGTCGCTGGGGAGATGGAAAGCGAAACAATGACAAACATATGATTGCTAGTCGCCAGGAGCCGTTTGGCGCCCATGGCCTGGTAGCACAGTGAGCTCGCCAGCCGAGCCGAGGGCGACGGTGCACGGCGCGCGCGGCCGCAGGCGAAAGCCACCCAGCACGTCGCGGGGCGCAGATCTGTCGGCGCTGCCTCTGGTCAGCCTGTCCGCGACCACGTCTCGCGTGAGTTCCCAGCGCAGGACGCATAGTTGGCCCGAGCTCAGGAGGTCACGGAGCCAGCGCACGCGCGGCAATAGCAAGGGTTCCGTCGGCGATTTGACCTCGCAGCCGCCACGGCGGCGACCGCTCCCATACAGCCCAGGCAGACTTAGAAATGCAATGCGAACGGCTGCTGACCGTGACATTGGCGGCGCGCTGCTGCAGGGCCGCGGGGGCCCTTGAGCGTCTCGGGGAGCGGTCGGCAGAGCGAGGCCGTGGTCTGCTGACCGCGGCCATCAGCTCGCTCGCAAAGGCGCCTCGCGTCACCGTCTTGAGCGCCCCGCGCTGCCAGACTAACAGTTGGCACGCTCGTCGGCCAGGGGGCGCCTGCTGCGCGCCGCGTCGCTAGCGCCCGCGCGCGGGAAGATAAACCCTCGAAGGGCCGCCCCGCGTCAACGCCTTCCTGCTGTTCTTGTCTGAAATCTGCGTCACTGCGCACATCGACTTTGCTTGCGCTGCACATGGGCGGAAAGTGGATCCGCAGTGGCTTGGACAGGGCCGACCTAACGATCGCGGTGAGCTTACGCATGTGGCCGCGCGCCGGCGCCGCCGCACGGCGCCGGGGTGCTACCACGCAGACGCGCAAGACGCTTCACGCAACGAGGGCGAAGGCAAGTGCCATGAGCACGCCGAGGCACAGCCTGGCCAGGCACTCGGAGGCGAGCTCAGAGTTCGACTTGCCTACGAGCTGGGCGCTTCCTATTGGTGTCAGAGCCTGGGCGCACTCGACCCGGTCCAACTCAGATCCACCGCCGCGCGCGGGACAGCGGCGCGCCCCGCAGCACTCGAAGGTCCCTTCGCTGGCGCCCAGCTCCCCGTTGTCACGCGCATCCTCCAGACAATGCGGCGGCCCTGCTACATTGATGTCGCCCACTTTTCAAATGGCCATCAGGACGAGCACGCCCTCTGCAAGCTTGGCGACACACTCTTCGTCGTTAAATGTGGGGGGATGCCTTGGTACATGTGGTTCGTGATCTCGGTGAGTTGAATGGACCTGGTGCTGGGTCGAAGTCTTCGCGCCCCTGCACTTGCCGCAAGACTGCGGCGGCGTCGGAGGAGAACTCGAAATTGGCATCGCGCTCGCCCGCGCCGGCATCATCCGCAAGTTCCCCGTAGCTGACGCCTTTCAAGACGGTGTTCTTAACATCCAAAGCGTCGACCGCCCATCCTCGGCAGTCAACCTCAGAGACAAGCACGCGCCGAGAAAGTCGAAGAGGCACCGCCGCAAGAAGCGACGAGATCGGCGTCGACACCCCTAAAGCCTCGAAGGGCGAGCCTCATGCGAATAATCCATACTTTCTGCTCCGGCAACTGGTTAACAACATTTCTAGTTCGCGCGCGCGGGCGGCCCCCGGGGGTCCCAGGACGAAAAGTACTCCGGCGAGGCCCCAGGCAGGTCCCGGGCGGTCCGACTCGGAGATGGCGTTCCTCCTGAGCGCCGCCCCCAGGCCCTGCAGAGAGCCCCACGAAGGGCCGCGAGGCCGCCAGGAGCCCCCCAAGATGGTTCAAGAGTGCTCCGAGATGCCACGCGCTCGCTTCAAGACGCCCAAGATGGCTCCCATACGCCCCAACAGGGCCCCAAGAGGCGCCACAAGAGGGCCCTAAGAGGCAAAAATCGTCATATTCCTTCAGCACCACGCATTGTTTTAACACATTCGCCACACGAGCTTCTACAACGCCAAAGGCGGCCCAAGAGGCCCCCAAGATCGCCCCAAGACGGCCCAAGAAGCCCCCGAGAAGGCCCAAAAACCGCCCCAGAGGGCCCCGAGACGACCCAGGAGGCCTCCAAGACAACCCAAGAGGCCCCAAAGACGGCTCCAAGAAGGGGCCCAGACGGCAGACCCGCACGGACATTTCGAGCCCGCGGCCCCGCGAGGCCCCCAGGAGCGCCCGAGAGGCCCTCGAAAGGCTCCCAGAAGGCCCCTAGAGGCCCCCAAGAGGCCCTAGGATGCCCCCACGAGGCCCTCTGCCAACCAACCCGCAGTCAAGGATGTCGCGCGCTCCTCGGCGCGGGCGCCGTGAGAAGCAGCTGTGATCCAAAAAGACTTGCAGTTCTTCAAGCACAGCGGCAGCGTCTGCTACGGCGTGCTCTCGAATTGCTGGGGAGAGTAGGTCGGCGCCAAGCTCGACAAAGGCCCTCTTGGTTCCCGCCGCGCAGACCCGGAGGCGCGCACAGTGTCCGTCTGGGGACGGGATGATCTAGCACACGTATGCGCGGCTCGTCCAGGGCCAGCATTGACACATAAGCGTTTCCATTCTCATCGACAACGATGACTTCCGCGGCGGCGCGGGGCGCAGCACCCGCCGTGAAGTAGCGGCGGCGCTGGCAAACCTCCGCGGAGAGAACTTGCGGCAGCGGGCGGGATGGAGCCCGTTGAGCCTGAGTCTCAAATTTCTCTTCAGCCGTAGCCGACTCTCCGAGCAACACGTTCTGCATGACTGTCTGTTGGTCGTGCGTCAAGGAGGTTCACGTGGTGTCGACCAGGTGTTGGTCGCTCAAAAACCTTCGCGGGGCCCCTCGTCAATGGCGGACAGCCTCCCATAATCGTGAGTGGTAACGTCGGAGCGCGCGCTGGCTTCCGAGGGATAGGCGCTACTTGTCCTCGCGCGTGTCACTCGGAGCTCACCTTCAACGAAATTTCCGAAGCAGCGTCCGGCTACCTCGCCAAGTATGAACAGGACATGGCATCTTGCCCCGGTCGGGACAGAGGAGCCCAAAAAGGCTTAGCCTGCCAGCCTCGAAACTCCGCCAGGACTCCACCTCGCGGCCTGGCCGCCACCAAACCAGGAACGATCCGTCTTGACGTCCTTCGGTTACGATGCGCTCAATGCTGCGGTCAACTTGCATGGCCGCAACACTGTTGAGGTTGAAGACGCCCCTGGCCAGGAACTCGAGGCTGAATGCCACGGAGCACTTGGCAATGGCGACGACGGTGACCGTGCCTGCGTCGGCCAGGCCAAAGCGTTGAAGGGTCTCCGCCGATGGGCTCATAATATTCTACTCTGCTTTCACCCACGCCTGACCGCGGAGCGTAGCAGGTTGACTTGCAACTCCATGCACCAGCCCACCGAAGTCCATGAACCGCTGTGCGTCTTCCAAGCGACACAGCTGTTCGGCGCCTCGGCAGTTGATGGTCACGGTGCATTGTTGGGCACTCATCTTGACGACTGCGGCCGGACCAGTCCACCCGCTGACATCATTGGTGGATAGGGCTCGGTAGAAGTCAACCAGCTCGCCTGGTTTGTAATCCAGGGTCTGTCCTGAGACTGATTGTAGAAGTCATCCAGCTCGCCTGCCTTGTACTCCAGAGTCTGTCCTGCGACTGTTGCGTTTGTCTTCGAGGCTCGATTGATACGCGAGGCGGCCGAGGCTTCCACGACCCGTTGCAAGGCAACCTCCCTTAGCTAGCGTGAGCTCCGAGATACTCTGGATGCGTCATCCGGGAGTCAAACGTATCTGGCAGCATCCGCGATTGTCGTCCAGACGGGGCGTTGCACGGCGTGGCTCATCCGTGGGATATGAGAGAACCTGCAAACACGGCCTGGGACAAAAGGTCGGGCATGCTGATTCTTAGTCCTCGACGCCGGAACTGCTCTGGAATGCGGTGCATGGAGCGTCGTAAGATAGCACCGATCAAGAGCTCGGACTCGGACTACTCTGCCGCGTCGATCAAAAAATGACTTAGCCGCGGCACCCAGTACCCCGCGTTCGTCATCCGCCATCGATGTCTTGAACAAACCGAAGATCGAGATCCATCATGAGGGAATGACAGAGCACAGTCGCGCGGAGGGTCGAGGTCCAGCATCACTGAAATCGCCCTCGAGCAGCCTTGCATGCCATCGAACAGCTCTGTCAATCATGTGCCAGATTGGATTGGCGATAGAAGACGGGATCCCCTTCTGCTTCTTGATCGAGAGCCGCGACTTGCGACGCGTTGCTGGCCCGGGCCCGACACTCGCGGCATGCATCCACGGCGCCGGCGATCACCTGCATCACGTGAATCGGGCACCGGGCGGCTAGAAAAATCGATCCCGTATGAATCCGTGTTACATGCCACCAGCACACGTGTCGTTTGCGGATCTCGCGTCGCGCGTGCAATGCATTACCAGTTCGTAGTATGGGCAAACTCTACATGACGTCGAAACTCGTTAATTCCTCCGGCGCATGACCCGTCGCAGCGCCGACGACCCCAGGTCGCGGTCGAGAATCTCTAGAAGCTCGAGGCGCCGAGGTTTCAGGCGGCGGCGGCGGTTCGCCGTCGTCAAAAAGGTCGTCGCGCATTGGCGCCGGCGGCGCAGGGTCGTCGGTAGCGCCCCGGTCTGGACGCGGCCCATCGGTATCAGGACTCACCTGTGAACCAGGGAATCCAGCCACGCGGTCTTGATTGCTGCACACATGTCTAGCGGGGAAAAGATCCGCGTTGGCCAATGCTGCGCTCCTGTACAGACCTGCATGGCTCGTCGAACCAGCGGCATTCCCCTGGCCGTCTGGCGCGGTCAGGGCGCGCTCTATCTCGCGGCGGGTCGCGCGCGCATCCTGGACGTGAGCATGGCAACGCAACGCCTGGCGGCACTGCTCATTTCCCAAAGATCTTGATATGGCGTGCTTGTTTTTGGCTGCTTCGATTTCCGCGGCAGCCTGGACATTCTGCACGGAGTTTTGCATTTGGTGCGTGAATTGCCTGGCAGCAGGCGCGACGGCGGATTCTTGCGCGCCCGAAGCGCGCGTCGGTGCACCAGACGCCTTCGGTCGTGCTCGCGACATCCTGCCAGCACTGGCATGGCAGCTGGCGCAGGTGCCAGCGGTGCTTTGGCCCCTTCCAAGCATTTGAGCTTCTTCCAGGCACTCAAGCTTCTGGAGAGGCTCTGGGCAGACGCTGGCTTTCCGTGGCCGGGTAGAGCTCGACCACCAGGGTGCTGGAGCTGCCCACCGCGGCCTTGCGAGCGACGGTGCCCTGCGCAAAGCACTCAGCGAGGCGCCGCGGCCAGACGGCAGCGCCCTGGCAAGTTGGCTGCGACCCCAATTGACGTCGCGGTCGCGGCAACCGCTGCGCCTGAGATTCCGGAGAAGCGCCAACAGACACGACGAGTTGTCGATAGCCACTGACGGCTTCTTGGCTGAGGGGGCACGCGGACACTTGGCTACCAAGCAGCATTGGTCGAACACAACCGATTCGATTCCACGCGAGGACGCGCAGACACCAGTGCCCACGGCGGTACCACACTGAGCCAGGCAGGACTCGACTGTTCAAGAATGACGGGTCACCCCTTGCGCAACTGCGTCATCGCAACTTGGCCACAGGAGGAGATGCGCGGCGCATCTTCCTCGCAATGCGTCCGCCACGCCTCGTGGTTGATACGGAAGTTGAGACCACTAGGCGGACCAGCGCTGCGGCAAGACGGCGCCACGACCACTACCAGAACGGCGCTGGACGGGAGGCATCGTAAGAAAAATTGCTGCATGGCGGGATTGCCCGAGTCACAGCCGGCAACCAAGTCAACGTTGTCACCTGTCGAGTTGTCGACGGATGGCGATCTGCAAGGCGCGGGCTTCGCCACCGCATAGCACGCATAAGTCTGCGCTGGGCCCCGCGGCGCGGACCGTAGCCAAGGCATGCGCGAAGTCTGCGACATGGACGGTGGACGCTAGGAACGTGGCGCGGCGATCAACGACGGCCCCTGCTGCGCATGATTCTGTTAGGCGCTCGCGAGGCTAACTGGCTGGGAGCTCGCCGGCGCGTTCGACGGCGGTGTCCTGGGACAGCCGCGCGAGCTGCTCCTTCGTACCAGGCCCAGTGAGGTCGTCGCCGGTGTCGTCGACAACGCATTCTGCCTTCTCATGGCGCTTGACCGGCACTTGGCCATGTTTTTTGCGCGCCTTCGCCCGTTAGGCCTCTTCAGCGGGGAAAGGAAGAGACCTGGACACCTCGATAACAAGGAAGGTGGTTCTGCCTGTTCACTCGAACGGCAAAACCTCATACGCAGTTGGTCGCTGTCTCCAGCTCGACGCGTTGACGACGAGACTGCCTGGCCACTGTTGAGGGCTGATGTAGGTGATCCTGTCGTTTGCTAATGTGTCGGGAGAGACCGGGCAGCAGAAGTCTTGGCCGGTGCGAGAAAAAGACTTCCCGTGCAGCAGGTGAATTCGCGCATTAGCTGAAGACGGAAATCCAGTAGACGCGCCATCGGCGTCGGTATTGGCGCTTACCCATCGGCCTGTATTCTTATCTGGATCGTCGAGATCAGATGTACTCCAACGTACTCAGGTAAACTGATTTGCCTTGCGAGTCTTGTCGCGGTGATGCGTCCTGCTCTTGTGTATCCGATTCGAGTCAGGACTGTCGGGCTGGCGACTAGCGCGGGGTTGAGCGCACTGGGCACTCGGCGAAGCTGCCGAAGCCTCCTCGCCAAGCAGAGCAGCCGGCGTGCTCTGGGCCCTGCAACCTTTAACACCGGCTGAACAGAAGACGCCGCCCGGGTCAACCTAAAGTGCGCGACAAATCAAATGGAGTTGTGCCGGTACCTCTGCTTAGATTCGCTACGCCTGGAAGATGGGCGCAGGGTTTTTGGTATGGGGCGGCGTTCCGATGTCCAGTGCCAGGAGGCCTGGTACACCAAGTCTATAGGGCACGCGCACAACAGAGTCGCTCCATGACCTGTCGTCGCAACGATATTGAACGCTGTTTTGGCGGGCGATTTGTCATGGGATTCCTGGTGCAAGTTCCATTCGGCAGAGCCTGATGATGATCAGGCTCATGCTGGGCTGGCAACCACTTCTATCGCACGGTCCAATTTCCCCGCCAGTGCCACCGCGGCGCATGGCATGCCGTATCTCCGACACGTCAGAAATAGCTGATTTAATTGCATTCGGGCGCGACTACAATGGTTCCCTGGTAGATGTGTCCGAGCGGCATCACTATCCAAACCAACTGGCATTCCAGCTGAACGACTTCACTGAGGCGAGCGGAAAAGCAGGGAGAGGGAATGCACGCGGGATGGAGCGCTCGCCATCCGCACCGCTGAAGGCACACGCTCAATCACTAGAGCGCGCGCGACGCACGACGTCGGCCCCCCGGAAAAGAGTGCCAGGGTGCCTCCTGAAGGGGCCTCAACTCACTGCGAGACAAGGGCCGACCGCTGCTCAGCCTCCTAGCTGAAGAGGGCAGCTGCCGGCGTCGTCATCCTCCATCTCCATCTCCGCCTCGTCAGCGCGGGCGCGCCGGTGAACGCTGCGGTCGGGCGCGCCGCATGCAGCCTGCATGGCCCCCTCAAAGTCGTCGATGACCAGCACCAGGTGTCCGCTCGGAGCCTTCTGCATTGAGATGCGGACGGTGCCTGCTTGGATCCGGATGTCGCGACCAGGCTAGATGATCTCGCGCGGGCCCAGGTCCTAGATCGCGCGCATGGACCCCGCGCTGCGCAGGCCAAGTAGGCCAGGCAGGTCGCTGCCTGATCCTCGGACCATGGGTGCAGCGATGCTGTGAATGATAACCTTGCCCTGCTCATCCGCGACGGCGATGGGGATGGTCGCCAGATGGGCGCCCTCCTGAATACCGTTGCCCACTCCTAAATTGCTCATGAGCTCGCTCATGAGGAGCTGCCGCGACCGGCGCCATGCCTCCACAGCTCCGCGTCGCAACTGGCACGCGAGCTTCTCACGCACGATTGGTCGACACACCTGGGCCCACGACGACGCCGAGCGTACCCGACGGGGAGCTCGGCGCGACTGCGATACACCTGCGCGGCGCACTCGCACGCCGCGCCGGCGGCGAACCACAAGAGGGGCGCGTCGGCCCCACCACTCTGCCGCGAGCAATGGGGCGACTGCTGTCCCCAGATCGGCGCAGGAGAACTAAATGTGACCCCACCTACCGGCGCGCCTCGCGGCGCCACCAGCCCCCCGTCAGCATCGGGAGGCAAGTGCCGCCTACATGTTAGGCACTGTGAGGAGGGCGCTCGGGCCCGGGGGCCACAAAACGCCTCTTCCACTGCTCGCATCTGGGCCACGTTTTGGCTCATCGCGGCCCGAGCGCCGGCGCAGCTCCGATGGAAACGGCGGCCAGATAGAGGGGCAGCGGCGGCGTCTCGGTTGACGAACTGGCCCGCGCAGACGCCGCGCATTTGTAGCCGGTGTCTACCTCGAGCCCTATACCATAATTTCTGAAACGCCGCGTAGATCCCATCGCAGTAGCGGTGCTGACACGGTTGGGGGCCCAGCCATGTCCGCGTCGATCATCTGCCAGGCGCGCTAACGTCGGTGGGCACGACGTCGCGATATCTGAGCGTCGCGGTCGGCCTCCAATCTGGCCATGGAAGACAGCCAGATGGATTTTTCGGGCGCCGCCAGGTCGCGCATGACGTTGGTCCTGATCGCCACGGTCGGCACCTCTGCCAAGTGCTCGCATCCGCAGCGCTGCCTGTCTGGCGAGCAACTGGTGCTAGCTGGCCCTGCCGGAGGCGTGCGAGTCGGCCGCAACCACCGATGTGCGGGATGGCGGCCTGCTGCTCGCGAGGGGCCATGGGCCGGCACATCGGCAAGACGGTCGCTCCTGCGCAGCACTGCTCGCGGGCGAAGTTCATCTCGCGGAATTCCCACAGAACTGCCGTCCTCCGCGGCGCGCTGGCTGAAGGATGAGCTCCGTCGGCCTCCGCCACCGGCTCTGCGGCGGCGGTCGCCATGACAGGGAACAGCGGCAGCAGCAAGATTTGCAATAGTCCTGAGGTTGGCGTTAAAATATTGAACATCTGAAGCGGTGGCAGGACGGCCGGCGCGCCAGTGCATCTGTGGCTCTGGACCGCGGCGGGCGACATTGCTGACCACGAGCTGGGGGCAGATCCAGGCGGCCGTCGACAGGCGGCTGCACTGGCGCGATGCGAAATCCTGGCCGCGGCGGAGGAGAACCTTCAGTGACCGCAAAGGAAACTCCAGAGATCCCGGCCGATGGGGCCGCGGTTTAGGGTCGCATCCATCGGTCCTGAGCCCACGCGCCCCGCCGTCTCCGCCGCCGCTGCCCTGAGGCGACGACGCGGCGCCCCGCGGGCACTCAGCGCCAAAGTGGCATTCGCCCACACACATGCTACACGCCATGGCTGTCCCGTCGCGGCCTCGAGGGCTGCGGCGCCTGCCATTCCCCCTGCCTGGCGAGCGCCCGCCTTTGCCATGTCCTTCTCTACCGCAGAATACATGATCTACTGGAGTACCTGAGAGCTCCAAGAGGAATTCACAGCCCTGGGCACCTTTTACTTTCCCTTGCCTTTCCCGGGAAATGCGCCGTCGTTCTCCTCGATGAATCTCCGCGCCCTGCGCATGGGGCGTCGCATCTGCCTGCCCCACCGACGTCAAGCTGATTTCCGTCTGCAGGAACAACGTAGCATCTATCTGGGCAGGGCTGGGGCCTTGGAACTCTGGCGCACCGCAGTTGACATCTCCGCCTGGGCCCGAGCTGGCGTTGGAGGAAGTCCCACTGACGTAGTCGGCCCCGTCCGCGGGCGCCAACGCGGCGGCGGATCACGCCGCCCACGGCGGCGCGGCGCTCTGCGGCGGGCCGGCAGCGCGCGCCATAGCACGCCAACACCGGGAAGCTCGGCGGCGCTGGCAGCCCAGGGGTCGAGGCCTTGAGTGCGCCAGAGGTCCGTCCGCAGCAGGTGCGTCGTTACTGTCGTCGTTGGTCACACCCGCGAAACCTCCAAACGATGGCGGCGAAGGAGGGGCGCTGGTGATGCGATTTGGCGCGCGCTCAACGACGCGGCCCGCGCGCCTGGACGCGCTCGCGAGATTGTTGAACTCAAGCTCCATGGCTGGACGTCGGTTGCCGCAGGGCTGGAGCGGCGCCATGAGTTGACAAGCTGCGACACCGACCGCTCGGAGGAGCAGTCAGCTGCATTGGGGGCCTGGACATGGGCACCAACACCAACACAGGGGTGCATCCACAGGAAGAAGACGATCCTCGATACCGGCGTTGGTGGTAATATTTCAATCACTTTGGAAGCTAGAATATGAACACCAGGACCGAGATCGGGATATTCCTCCCCCGGTGGAGGCACACCGCCGATGTAGGTGTTGGTGTCAACCTCTAAGCCTGCGACTGTAGCCTTTCCATAACATCGCGGCCCCACCTTTGTGCGTAGCTCGGAACCGCAGCGTGAGAAACCGCGAGAGCGGCGCATCGGCGACTTCGTTGCGCGTTGCGGCGCCTCGAGAACTCGAAGAGCTCGCGGGTAGTCTGGAGGCGCGACTCCTCGCCCAGTGGACCGCACTGAGCGGCATGGTTCGCGATGAGGCAGGTCACGGCGTCCTCTTGCTGGCAGTTGATCACGCCCCCCTCCGTCATCTCCGCGAAGCTCATGGTGTGCGTGAGCTCGCGAACAGCCCCACCGAGGTTGAGGGCGACGGCAGCGCATTGTTGGGCGCTGCCCATGTCGGTGGCTAGAACGACCCAAGCGAGCAAGTCCTGTTTCCAGTGGCGGAATGGATACACTGACTCGCGCTAGGGTGACCATGAGGGCAGCTGGCGGAAGATGATCCCACCGCGGCCGCCGCCGCCGCCCTGTGAACCGTCTCTACCAGACGTCATGCAGGTGAGCCAGGAAAGATCGGACACGAAAAACATGACGATTCTGCCCCAGAACGTCAAGATGGAGATCCTCCTCGGTAAAACCCCACCACGATGACAACTGCAGAAGCGCCTGGGGGCTCGGGCCTGCTCAAGGACGAACGCCATGTCGAAATAGAGGGTGGTGAGACTGGTGCGTGAACATGCAGTGATCCACTCGAATGGCGCGACGCGCTCGCAAAGACAGCAAGCATCGTCGCACAAATCACGAGGCAACGACACTAGCCAAGGGAGGAGCCACGCAGTCATGCCCGACGCGAAGCTGCGGCCAGTGCCTGTGTGGCGCGGTGGGTCATAAGAACGTCGTGGCGCTCCCTTGGGCGCGACCCGCTCCACATCGCAACAACGCCTTCAGCTACGGTTGCCCTCGCAACCGGACTTGCGTGCGCCCGGGGTAAATTACCCGCACGTAGGTTTGCACAACAGCCATAATAACAAGCTGCTTAAGAACTGAAGGGTGGTACCAATGCAGAGGCGAAGGGAAGATCGCGCTCTGCGCACGTTCCGTGGATCGCGAGCTGGGATCGCTCCCAGCTCCGCTACCAGCTCGAATTGCGGGGGGTGGAAGCTGAAAGCGAGAAAGCACTGCAGCGATAAAATGTAGATCGCAGGGGCTCTTTTACTCTCCATATATTCTATAGTACGCGCCATGCGCTGGAGCCAAACGGCGACAGAGCATCCTATTTTAAAGAGAGGGGGAAGAACGGGGGAGGAAGAGGAAGAGGAGGAGAAAGAGGAGGAGGAGGAGGAGGAAGAGGAAAAACAAGAGGGGAGGAGGGGGGGAGGAGGAGGAGGAGGAGGAGGAGGAAAAAGAACAGGGGGGATAGAAGGAGAGGGAGAGGAATCGAGGCCTTCGCCCTCCATCCTCCCGAACGTTCCTGCCCGTGCCCCGTCTCCGCCGCCTCTGCCTCCCTCCCTCTCCTCCTCCCCCTGCACCTCCGTCCTCTCCGTCCTCTCCTACTCCTCATCACTCTCCTCGTCCTCCTCCACTCTCCTCATGACTCTCCTCATCCTCCTCGTCCTCATCCCCCCCTCCTCCTCCTCCTCCTCATCACTCTCCTCATCCTCCTCCACTCTCCTCCAGCATCCTCATACCCCTCTTTCTACTGCGTCCTCCTCCTCCTCCTCCGAAGCAGGAAAAGACGACGACGACAACGACGACTTCCGACCGCCGCCCTCGCCGCCGCCGAGGTCTCCGCCGTCCGCCGCCGCCATCGGCGCGGGGCCGCCGTCCGTGGACACCGCGGCGCGCCCACCCCTCTCCCCTCCTCCTCCTCCTCCTCCTCCTCCACCTCCTCCTCCTCATCCTCCTCCTCCTCCTCCT
>CAUYUJ010012903.1:328623-347333 GCA_963575745.1 Prorocentrum cordatum | reverse complement strand
CGGCACCGGAGGCACCGCCAGAGGGGCCCAGCGCAGATCAAAGAAATCTGGGCGGGGCTCCGCAGGCTTATGCGTATGAAAGAAAGTTGCTGCCCCTCTCATTGACAAGTCGACATGTGCAGGTGTAGTGTCATGTGCATCCTCGTCGGCTTCGGCGTTGTCGCTGTCCACAACCACATCCCATTTCGATCCGGCCGATCCGATGCGACATCGAGCTCGACCGGCCCGATCCGATTGAACTCCGATGTTCTGACATTCCGATGTTGTGACAGTCCGCTTATACCCCGATGTTCTGGCATTTCGGCGGTGGACAAGCCTCCCTTTAGTAAAACTCCCCTTAGTGAAAACGGCCTAGGACCGAAACCGACGGGCCTGGACCCGCAAAAATGACGGACGCGACGCCCTCTCGCGAACCGACAACGGCCCATTCCTTGATCGACGTGGCAGGGTAGGAGGCCTATCAACCTCCGAGCATGATGTTCCGATGCTGTTCTGGAGGGAGAAAAATCGGCGTAAGCATGAACTGCTGGCGCCCCGCGCGGATTTCTTGGAGCCGCGCTGGGCCCCCCCTCCCTGGCGCGCGGAGCGCGCCAGGGGCAGCGCCAGAGGACACCGCCGAGGGGGGCCCAGTGCGGGTCCGAGGAGTCCGCGCGGAGCGCCACACGAGTACGCTCGTGCCGTGTTCTCGTCTTCGACCTACCCCGATGCTCTGACGCTCCGATGTTCTGCTGGTCGTTCTGGTGCTCACTCTCCTGCTGGTGCTGTGGGGGGCCCGCTTCGGTGCTCGGCGGCAGAAGGCGGTGCCGCGTGGAAAGGTGGGGACGCCGAGGCTCGAGCCTTGATGCTCGAGGCTTCCCAGCCCTCGGCGGCTTTCCTCGCCATCTGTGCCTCCTTCAGCCGTCGAGCACCCCGATGTTCTGGCAATATATCCCGAGGCTGCTCTTCGACAAACACCTCTGGCACGACCAAGCCGACGCCATCGAAGGCCAGCCGCCCGCTCGGCCCAGACGCCCCCAGCCTTCGCCGCCTCGGCAGCCGCGCGGCTGTCCAGGAGGACCCTGCCGGCCTGCCAGCGAGGGCGCGCCGCAGGGAAGGGAGCGTAGACCCATCGGCCGCTCGATATGAGCATCTCTTCATCGACATATATGGTTACATTATGTATGTGTATACAAACATAGAGATGGGCATAGACAGATATAAATACTTTTACACACACACATGTACACATATACATATATATATATATATATATATATATATATATGCATATACGTCTACATATGCACGTACCGTTGCATCTGCAAATACATATTCATAAAGATGTACATGTATATACACATAGACACACACATAGACACACGTGTATACGAATACATATACATACATCAATAAAAAATGAAATGCATAGAAATACATATTTATGTATACATATACATACACAGTTACATAAACGTCTCCATTCACGTATACATGTACGTAAACATATACACATTAATGTACAATTACCTACACATATGCATATAGCTATACGTATACATACACATAGTTACATGCAAATGCATATGGGCATACATATACACGCACATCTACATATGCACGTACATGTGCATGTAAATCAACACATACGTATGCATACAGATGTGTATGCATATATATAGGTACGTATACAAATACATGTACACATACATACATATACACATAGTCATATGCAAATACCTGAACGTGTACGTGTACACATACATAAACATATAATATACCTGGACATGAACGTATACATATACGTATACGTATACGCCAACATGAACATGTGTATGTGCGCATGCACATATATATATATGCATATATATATATATATATACATACATACATACATGCATACACCTATGAAATTACAAATACATATACATACGTATACATATACGTATACAAACGTATGTACAGTTGCACCTACAAATAAGTAGACATATACACATACATGTACATATATGTGTGCATGTATACATATATATGCGTAAATGCATCTACGTATACAAATCCATATGTAGATACACAGAATCATAAACATAATGCGCACATCTGTATATATATACAGATGTATACACATGCACACAAAAAAACAATACATTAATGTATAAAGATATATATATATATATATGAGTACATGGACATAGACGTATGCGTACACACGTACGTGTACAGGTACATATGAATAAACATATGAATATCAAAGTATGCACATACAGCCGCTGCCCATATATGGGGCCAGCGGGCTGCCAGGATTGAGCCATTCTGTCCCCTGCAGCAGCTCGAGTTCCGAAACTGTAGCTATGTAACCACATGTGCGAGGAGGGGAGTCCGAAAATCGGCCGACCCACCTCCCAGCATCACATACTCAGAATGTCTGGGGGCGACCCTGGGACGCGTAAAACACAGTTTCACATTTTCGAGGCCACACTCCCAAGTGGATGACTACGGGTCCGCGCGCCCGAAGCCACGAGACCTTGCAACTTACAACGCGCTGGCGCCCCCGAAGCCGCAGGCCCTCGCAAACAACAACCAGTTCGCCCCCCGAGGCCGGACCTCCTTGCAGACTTCGACGCGCTCGCGCGCGCGAGGCCACGGGCCCTCGCAGGTTACTGCAAGTGTGTGCCCCCGAGGCCACGAGCCTACGCCACCGATGCTGCGCAGAAGCGCCGCCCTCCAGAAGATACCTACCATGCTCTGTGCTGGGATCTGTGCTCGGGGAGCGCCTTTGTCTGCTCTTTTCGCCGATTCCTGAGAAGACGCCCCTGGACCCCGGGAGGCGTATAACATGCGACAGACTCGCGCCCCCGACGCCACAGTCCACCGCAAAACGGCGAGCTTGCGTCCCATGTCACAAGCGAACTGCTGCCTATTCGCGTTCCAGAAACAGCAGCCGTGTGTCGTTTCCTCTTCCACCTCCCCCTCCTTCCCCTTCAGGGAGCGGTTCATTGCTCCCTATGACTAAACACCCCCTCCCCGAGGCGACCAGAGGCCAATCAGGACAAATGAGGACCCCCCCGACACCATTCCTGTCAAAAAAACATGTGGAATTCACTTTGGGGCAAAATCTTGGATCATGATCGGGGGGACGCGAGCACTTTGTATTGTTTTGTTGACCAAGGCGGCGGGGGTGTCCACATATTGCCTGCCGCGGGCAGGGCCAGCATCCGTGTCAAAAACAATACAACATGCAGTTCGAGACAAAATCTGGATCATGCGCGGGCACCCCGCGATCACTGCGCATTGGATTTCGACTGGGACGGCGGGGATGCTAGCATATTGCCTGCTATGTGCAAGCCCACCAGATTGCGCTCTCGGTTTCAACAAGGGTGGTGGGGCCGACACGTTTCCGATGTGTACTGCCACGTGCACAAGCGCACCTGGCACACTCTGCGCGTGCCCCGAACGTGGCGCATCTGGAGCACACGGCACACATGGCGCACGTAGAATCACGTGGCGCATCCAGCCCACCAGGCGTGCCTGGCACGCTTGGGCCAGAGGGCGCGCCTGAAACGCGTGGCGCGCCTGGCACGCGTGGCGCACCTCGCCCCAGCGTTGCGCACATGGGATCTGCTTTGGTTCCCATCAGCTGTCCATCCAAAGACGACCGCTGAACATGCTAAGGCCCGGGTGCTACTTGTGTGTTGGGAGGGCGAGTGGGAGTGAGCGAAACAGCTTACGGGCGGGGAGGGTGTCTTGACCCCTCCCCGTAACCCCTCCCCCGGGACCTGGACGAGGCGTTTCGCGAGCAGTCAGAGCGTCCAAAACGGCCTCGGCGAGAAGGCCAAAATTAATGATTCGTACCGAGGTTTGGGACCAATTTTGGCCTCCAGCGGGGGGCGCTGATTGGAGCCACCCTTCCTTTGATCGATCACCTCCAAGATGGCCCCAAGATGGCCCCCGAGGCTCCCAGGAGTGCCCCAAGAGGGCCGCAAGAGGCGCCCAGGAGGCCCCAAGAGGTCCCCGAGATGCCCACAAGATGCCCCCGAGAGGCTCCTACGAGACCCCCAAGAGGCCCGAAGAGGCTCCCCCGAGCCTCCCGGGACTGCCTATGGGCCCCAAGACGCCCCGACAGGCCTACGAGAAGCTCTCAAGAGACATCCGACGACACTGCGGGAAGCATCCAAGAGGCCTCTGGCCTTGTGTCTGCACGCCTCCTCTTCCTCTTCCTCATCCGCCAAATCATCCTTCTCCCTCCTCCCTTCTCCCTCCTCCTGTCTCCTCCTCCTCATCATCCTCCTCCTCCTCCTCCACCACCTCCTCTGGTTCCTCCTCCGCCCCCCCCCTGTTGGCGCGCGACGGCTTCCCAGCCATTATTCCGCTTCGTGCTTCCCCACATGCCTGATTAGGGCAACACGCCTGTGTATCGTTTCTGGATGGGCTGGTGGGGTCACTTGAAGCGTCCAAAAATTACACGGCCTCGTGCCCCCGAAGCCACCGTCTCCTGTAAATGGCCCGCACGTCTGGTCCGACCGCCACGCTCCCGTGCAAACTGCTACGGGCTCGCGCCTCCGAAGTCACAGAGCCCTCGCAGACAACCAGCGGCTTGCGTCACCGAGGCCGCGAACCCACCCCACGGGATGCTGGTCCAAAGCGCCATCGTCATTCCTGACTACCCACCAGACCACCCCAACCTAACCCGAAGACCCGAAATTCGGGTTGGGGGGGGGTACGGGTTCCATCTGTGGTTTCTCAATGTTCCCCGATCCCTCCCCCCACTGGAAATGGAGGGCAAATTGAGGCCTTCGGGTTGGGTTGGGGTGGTTTGGTGAGTGATGAATTCCAGAGCAGGAAGACTACAAATGTCTGGATTGGTGTACGTGTCCGCGGCGCGTTTCTCGGCCACCCCGCCGCCGTTTCCCGGCCCTGGAGCCGAGGCCACGAGTCCTCAGCAGTAGCCAGGGGCGCGCGCTCCCGACGCCGCGAGCCCCTGGTATAGATGACAGTCAGGGCGCGCTCCCAGGGCGGTCCTCCCGAATCAGCTGCTGCAGACGCGCGCAATCAGCCAGTCGGCTAAATGCACACAATTACAAGGATTCTCCATATGTTCCCATATTTCCTGGGTTTCTGTCTTCCCCCCCACTGCCCATAGTTTCCCATATTTTCCTGTGGAATCGCCGGTTGATGGTGTCTGTGTGCTTCTTTCCCCCCTGAAACCAGACCACCCACGCAGACAACGAGGGGCAATGAGCCGAAGTGCGCGTCGTCCTGGCGACGGGAGGCCGACCGGCCTGCCGACCGAGCGAGAGGCCACGCACGCCATAGGAGGGGGGGGAGCGGCGGAGGGCGGTGGGACGCACGGAGACGTGCCACGGTAGAGGGAAACAATTACTGAACACTCTGAAGGGGCCCTGGGACACACAAATAAATACACACAAATAAAAAGATCCCCTGTATTTTCCGATACTTTCTAGGTTTTTGTCTTCCCCCCCATTTCCCATATTTTCCCGTATTTTCCTGGGAGTGGACGATTACTTGTGTCTGTGTGTTTTTTCCCCTCCTGACACTCCCCCTCCCCCCCGAAGCTCAACGTTGGCACGCGCGGGGGAGACTGCGGTCGAAGTGCACCTCCTCAGACCCAGCGCCAACTTTGAACAGTGGGGGGAGGGGGAGGCGTGGACGGATGCATGTGGCATGAGTGTTCGCTAATGTGTTCCGAGGCCTGTAGTACTAGATTTAGGTCGGGGCTGCCCCACTACAGGGGGGGTCTTGGGCGAGAAATTCGAAATACTCACAAAAAAATACTCAAACGATGCCCAAAAATACTCCAAACTTAGCCTGACGAAAGACCGACCCAACCATATGCAGGTGTGAGTACCGCAATTGTGATTTACTGTTTCGGTGGTGATCCCTATGAGGCAACGAACCGTGCTAGGGGTGTGCTCCTCCTCCTCCTCCTCCTCCTCCTCCTCCTCATCATCATCATCATCATCATCATCATCATCATCATCATCATCGTCATCATCATCATCATCATCATCATCATCAGCATCATCATCATCATCATCATCATCATCATCATCATCATCCTCATCCTCTCATCCTCATCCTCATCCTCATCCTCATCCTCATCCTCATCCTCATCCTCATCCTCATCCTCATCCTCATCCTCATCCTCATCCCTCCTCCTCCTCCTCCTCCTCCTCCTCCTCCTCCTCCTCCTCCCTCCTCCTCCGTTCCTCCGCAGCCCACTCCGTTCGTCCTCCTCAGAACTCCGACGGCCTCCGACGGAGCTGTACTAGGTGGGGGGACGCATGCGGACTGCGCCACGGGGACCTTCGGTGGAGCTCCCTATGGGGCCACGACACGCTGTACTGGGTGGGGGAACCGCATGCGGACTGCGCCACGGGGACCTTCGGTGGAGCTCCCTATGGGGCCACGAAGCGCTGTACTGGATAAGGGAGACGCATGCGGACTGCAACACGGGGACCTTCGGTGGGGCTCCATATGGGGCCACGAAACGCTGTACTGGGTGAGGGAGACGCATGCGGACTGCGCCACGGGGACCTTCGGTGGAGTTCCCTACGGGGCCACGAAACGTGTGAGGGGTGTGCCGAAATGAGTGGCGGGGACGCATGCGGACTGTGCCACTGGTACCTTCGGCGGAGCTCCTAAGGGGCCACGAAACGTGTGAGGGGTGTGCCGAAATGAGCGGCGGGGACGCATGCGGACTGTGCCACGGGGACACTTGGCGGAGCTCCTATGGGGCCACGAAACGTGCGAGGGGTGTGCCGACATGAGTGGCGGGGACGCATGCGGACTGTGCCACTGGGACCTTCGGCGGAGCCCCTATGGGGCCACGAAACGTGTGAGGGGTGTGCCGAAATGAGTGGCGGGGACGCATGCGGACTGTGCCACTGGGACCTTCGGCGGAGCTCCTGTGGGGCCACGAAACGTGTGAGGGGTGGGCCGGAATTAGTAGCGGGGACGCATGCGGGCTGTGCCATTGGGACCGTCGGCTGAACTCCTATGGGGCCACGAAACGTGTGAGGGGTGGGCCGAAATGAGTGGCGGGGACGCATGCGGACTGTGCCATTTGGACCGTCGTCGTATGGGGCCACGAAGCGTGCGAGGGGTGTGCCGACATGAGTGGCGGGGACGCATGCGGACTGTGCCACTGGGAACTTCGGCGGAGCTCGTATGGGGCCACGAAACGTGTGAGGGGTGTGCCGAAATGAGTGGCGGGGACGCATGCGGACTGTGCCACTGGGACCTTCGGCGGAGCCCCTGTGGGGCCACGAAACGCTGTACTGGGTCGGGGAGACGCATTCGGACTGCGCCACGGAGACCTTCGGTGGCGCTCCCCGTGGGGCCACGAAACGCTGTACTGGGTCGGGGAGACGCATGCGGACTGTGCCATTTGGACCGTCGTCGTATGGGGCCACGAAGCGTGTGAGGGGTGTGCCGAAATGAGTGGCGGGGACGCATGCGGACTGTGCCACTGGGAACTTCGGCGGAGCTCCTATGGGGCCACGAAACGTGTGAGGGGTGTGCCGAAATGAGTGGCGGGGCATGCGGACTGTGCCACTGCGGAGCTGGGGCCACGAAACGTGTGAGGGGTGTGCCGAAATGAGTGGCTGGGACCTTCGGCGGAGCTCCTATGTGGGGCCGAAATGAGTGGCGGGGACGCATGCGGACTGTGCCACTGGGACCTTCGGCGGAGCTCCTGTGGGGCCACGAAACGTGAGGGGTGGCCGAAATGGGGCGGGGACGCATGCGGACTGTGCCACTGGTACCTTCGGCGGAGCTCCTAAGGGGCCACGAAACGTGTGAGGGGTGTGCCGAAATGAGCGGCGGGGACGCATGCGGACTGTGCCACGGGGACACTTGGCGGAGCTCCTATGGGGCCACGAAACGTGCGAGGGGTGTGCCGACATGAGTGGCGGGGACGCATGCGGACTGTGCCACTGGGACCTTCGGCGGAGCCCCTATGGGGCCACGAAACGTGTGAGGGGTGTGCTGAAATGAGTGGCGGGGACGCATGCGGACTGTGCCACTTTCGGACCGTCGTTGTATGGGGCCACGAAGCGTGTGAGGGGTGTGCCGAAATGAGTGGCGGGGACGCATGCGGACTGTGCCACTGGGAACTTCGGCGGAGCTCCTATGGGGCCACGAAACGTGTGAGGGGTGTGCCGAAATGAGTGGCGGGGACGCATGCGGACTGTGCCACTGGGACCTTCGGCGGAGCCCCTATGGGGCCACGAAACGCTGTACTGGGTCGGGGAGACGCATTCGGACTGCGCCACGGAGACCTTCGGTGGCGCTCCCCGTGGGGCCACGAAACGCTGTACTGGGGAGGGAGACGCATGCCAACCGCGCCATTGGGACCTTCGGTGGAGCTCCCTATGGGGCAACGAAACGTGTGATGATGTTGATGATGTTGATGATGATGATGATGATGATGATGACGATGATGATGATGATGATGATGATGATGATGATGATGATGACGATGATGATGATGCTGATGATTCTGATGATGCTGATGATGATGATGATGCTGATGATGATGATGCTGATGATGATGATGATGATGGTGATGATGGTGATGATGAGAGGAGGTGAGGAGGAATGAGGAAGGAGGAGGAAGCGCGGGGCGCTGTCTCTTCAAAACGAGGACCAACACCACAGGATGGTTGGGAAAGAAGTCCCCAGACTGCTTGTTAGACTATTGTTGAATCTTCCCCCTGTAGAAGGACAGGCCCGACTTAGTACTAGATGTCCTCTTTGGGAGGCGCGCGTCCGACCCGAACATATAGCGTACCCGTCCTCGGTGCGCGCGTCGCCCCTGGGGGCGGCGGCGACGCACACGTAGTATCAGTATGTTGGAGTGACGCCGAGGCAAAGCCCTGTACCATATATATATATATATGTATGTACAAACATATACAAATATATAATGTGCATATGTGAATATGTCTATATACATATACATATATATATATATATATATACATCTGTGTGCGCGTGTATCTACACATCGCGACTATGAAAAGGTTCGCGCACTTGGATCGGCCACCAACGCGGAAGAAACGGTGGAGATGCTTCTGGTCCCGGACTGGGGACCCCGCCGGGAACGCGGTGCCGTGTTTCGCACGGGCCCGAGCTCCTCACAGCTCGGGAGAGGGGTCGGTCTCGCGTACCTCCCGCCGCCGATGCATCGGTCAGCATCCCCGAACCTCGACCCTCAAACCTCGAACAGCGATCCTCGATCCTGGATCCACGATCCTCGATCCTCGATCCTGGATCCTCGATCCTCGATCCTCGCTCCTCGAAGCTCGAGCATCGAACCTCGATCCTGGATCCTGGATCCTCCAATGTCGATCCTCCAGCCTCGAACCTAAATCCTCCAACATCGATCCTCGATCCTCGCTCCTGTATCCTCAAACCTGCATCCCTCCTCGAACCGGGATCCTCACTCCTCGCTCCTCGCTTGCCCGTCGATCCTCGAACCTGAACCCTCGATCCTCGAACCTCGAACCTCAAATCTCGAACCTCCAATCTCGAAGATCGATCCTCGATCGTCGCTCCGCCGTCCTGGATCCTCGACCCTCGCACCTCGAACCTCGAGCCTCGAACCTCGAGCCTCGATCCTCGCTCGTTGAAGCTCGATCCTCAAAGCTCGAACCTCGACCCTGGAACCTGGATCGTGGCTCCTCGAACCTGGATCCTCGACCACGCAGGAAAGTCTTTCCGGGATGGACAGACCCCCCTTTAGTAAAACGTGGTTTAGTGAAAACGACCTGAGGCCCAAACCTGGTGGGCGCAAGCCTGGAAAATAACGGCCACGGCGCCCTCTCGAGAACCGAAAACGGACAATTCACTAATCGACGTGTCACTGTTGGGGGTTCTGTCCACCCCCGAGTCTTGTACACATGCGACGGGGGTGGTCATGACGATGGTAACGATGGTACTGACGATGACAATGACGGTGGCAATGGCGGCAGTGGGAACGTCGAGGAAGAAGGCGGCCCCCAAAACGCAATGTCGCCCGCGGGAGATCGGGTCCGTCTTTCTCGCGCCTCCGACCTCCGTACCGCCCACAGGCAGGCCGAGGCGGGTCCCAACTGGCTTTCCCAACGAAAAACGATGGATGCATTGCCCAAGAACGGCAATCGGAATGTAGTCGACCTGAATGCGCTAATCAGTGTATGAAATTGTACACTCCGTTGGCGTCGTCAGGTTGCCACACCGCGCGAACGCTGCTCGGGCCTCAATCTTCTCAAGGTCGACCTCAGCGGGCCTTCCCAGGGAAAGAACTGCCCCAGACGCCCCAAAAGGTGAGGCTCGAGCTCCGCCTGGGCGACGATCCAAACCGGGTCTTGCGCAAGACGGCACAGCGACCTGGCGCGGCGGCCTACGCGAGCCGCAGGCGCGGCACGCAGCATCTAAAGGGGCCCCAGGACACACAAATAAATACACACAAATCAGATTATCCCCCATATGTTCGCATATTTTCTGGGTTTCTGTCTTCCCCCCCACTTCCCATATTTTCCCATATTTTCTGGGAATCGCCGATTAATTGTGTCTGTGTGTTTTTTCCCCTCCTGACTTACGCGAGCCGCGGGCACGGCACGCAACCATCGGAGACGAGGGCGCCCACGCGGGACCCTACGCCGGGCAGCTTGCGCGCCAGTGTCGGCGCAGCGCGGTGGCTTGCGCGGACCGCCAGCGCAGCACGCTACGTTATGTTGCATCCTCGGGGGACCTTGTCTGTCCCGTCGCGGCCCTGCCCGCGTCGAATCCGTGTCGAATCCATGTCGGACGCGTCGGATCCGTGTCGAATCCGTGTCGAATCCGCGTCGAATCCACGCCAAAGTCCGCGTCGAGTCCGCATCGAGCACGCGTCGGGCCCCCCAAAAGACACCAATTTTTGGGACAGGCGAGGTCCCCCGAAGATGCAACATAAGCTACGGTGGAAGCGAGGGCGCTCACGCGCGACCCTCCGCGAGCAGCTTGCGGGCCAACGTCGGCGCAATCGAACGCGCTTCTCTTGCCGATCACACTTGTATGTCCATATCGAGAGCGTCCTGGACTCTTCGGGAAGGGGTGCCGCAAGGCCGAGGCGCACTGGATATGGATAAAGTTGTAGCCTTTGGGGGCCGGATTCTTATCCATATCCAGTGTGCCTCTGGTTTCGAGGGAAGAGACCCAAAACTCCAACACGCACTGGATGTGGATATAACTATTGCCCGCCTTTTTTTGCGTCGCCCACCCGAAGATGCTCAGGTCGACCCGACACCGGTGCGGATGCCCCCCGTGCACATGAGGTCCACCACCCGTTCCGCTGGGCGCACGGCGTGGGCGTGCCCTCGGGCTAGGTCGGGCATGTCCTCCTACAGGCAAATGTTGAAACAAACAAAATTGCATGTTTCAATAAAAAGAAAAACAAGCCCAACAAACCAACGAAACAAAAAACAGAAACGAATGCTCCTCCTGTAAAGGGACAGCACAGTCCTACACATTCGGACCCTGGGCAGCAGAGCACCCCTTGAGAGCACGAGACCCTCCGCCGGCCAAGACACAGAGGACATCCGAGGATGCCCTCCCCAGGACGCACGAGAGCGTCCAACCGGCACGAAGAATACCAGGGTACCCTCCCCGAACCGACCTCGATCTTACACCTCGGTCAGACTGCAAGCCTCAATCCTCACTCCTGAGGAGTCTTTCGAGGGCCCAGACCCCGAACCTTCAAATATACTGGGGCTTCCAGCGTCTTCTCGACATGACTTTTTGTGGCCCAGGAGGTCCCCAAGATGGGCCCCAGGGCCCCAAGAGTCCCCCAAGACGGCCCAAGAGGGCCCCGAGTCGCCGAAGGACCAGTCCAAGACGCCCAAGATGGAACGAAGACGGTCCACGAGGCCTCCAAGACGCCCAAAATCCTCGATACCCCTCACGTGTTTGAAGGATTTGGGCGTTCTCACTTTTTCGGCTTGCCAACGCTTCACGACGGCCCACGATGCCCCCAAGATCGCCCCAAGACGGCAGAGGGCCCCAAGACGGCCCACGAAGGCTCCAAGACTGCCCAAGAGGTGCCCAAACACAGCCCAAGAGGGGGCCCAGATGGGGAACCCGAACGGACATTTCGAGCCCTCGGCCCCGAGGGACCCCCAGGAGGCCGCAAGAGACCCCCAAGAGGCCCCTGGAGGCCCCGAAGAGGCCCCGAAGAGGCCCCAAGAGGCCCTCAAGAGGCCCCCAAGAGGCCCCAAGAGGCCCCCAGGCCCCCACAAGGCTCCCGAAGACGCCCCCAAACTGCTCCCAAGAGGCCCCCAAGAGCGCTCCGAAGAGACCCGAAGAAGCATCCCTGAGAACTCTGACCCACAACCAAGACGCGGTGGCGGGATGGGCCGAGGGCCATTAGATAATACACCCTGGTGATGTATTCAGGTTTCTGCACAGCTTGGCGGCTCTAATAATATCAAGGGACCTAAAACATGTACACACACACACACACGAGCGGCTTCGCCCCAGTCCATCATTGGTGGGGGGAGCGGGACAGGGGTGAGGAGAGAGGAAGGAGGGGGGAGTTGGAGGATGACAGCCCGAAGGGGGGAACAGAAGGGAAGAGACGAGGAGGGGGAGCGGGGGATGGAGGAATGAGTGGCGGCGGCGGCAGCGGCAGCGACGACGACGACGACGACGACGACGTCCCCAGCAGGGCCTTCGAGATGGCCATCGTCGATGCCAGGCTTGCGATGTGCTTAGCCATGTCCGCCTGCCTGCTCGCGATCACCGCCCTCGGAGAGCGGGCGGAGAAGCCGATTCGCTCGTCGAAACCACAGGGGGGAGGAGGAGAAGGAGCGCCGAGGAGAGATGATAAAACTGAGAGACACCCCCCAATACACACACACACAAGCCAATCGCCGAAGGCGCGTGGACGTTCCTAACATGTGCAATGCCTCCTCACTCCGGTTCTCCAATCGGCTTGAGCGGACGCTGCCCTCCACAATGGCAGCGTGCCTTGCGAGTCGGCTGGCCCACGCGTTCCTAGAAACTGAAACACGATAGCAAACTCCTCCTCCTCCTCCTCCTCCTCATCCTCATCATCCTCCTCCTCCTCCTCCTCCTCCTCCTCCTCCTCCTCCTCCCTCATCCTCCTCCTCCTCCTCCTCATTCTCCTCCTCCTCCTCCTCATCATCATCATCATCATCAGCAGCATCAGCATCAGCATCAGCATCAGCATCATCAGCATCATCATCATCATCATCATCAGCATCATCATCATCATCATCAATCAATCAATCAATCAATCAATCAATCAATCAATCAATCAATCAATCAATCAATCATCATCATCATCAGTATCAGCATCATCATCATCGTCATCATCATCATCACATGATTATTATTCTTCATCATCATAATCCTCATCCTCCTCTCCTCCTCCTCCTCCTCCTCCCCCTCCTCCTCCTCCATGTGCGATCCCTGGGGGCTTGGCGACCCCCGTCCCCGACCTTGTTGTTGTGCGGATGTTTCTGACGTGTCACCCACGAAGAGGGGGGGGGGCGTCTGAACTCAATGTGGGTGCGTCCGAGCAGCCCACTGGGGCTGTACAGTAGGAGCTCGACCACAAGAGAGCTTGCACAGGAAACCCAACCCCGAGACCCCAGGACGTTAATTGATTGTTGGTGTGGGAACGTCACGCTTCCCATAGCAACAGTATCGAAACCCAAGAAACCCAGGGCACCCTCGAGGCAAGCAGGGTGTTTCTTTAGCGGAGCGCGCCGGGGGCGGCGCTGGAGGCGCCGCCCGGGGGCCCCAGCGTAGATCCAAGAAATCCGCGCGGAGCGTCAAAAGTCTTCTATGTTTATGCAGATGTTTCTTCTTCGATCCTCTGCATGGGTTTCCACTGTACCCCTGAGTTCCCCTCCTTCTCTGAGCGGCCTGTTTTGGGGGCGGGGAGGAGGAGGAGGAGGAGGAGGAGGAGGAGGAGGACCAGGAGGAGGGGGAGGAGGAGGAGGAGGAGGGGGAGGAGGAGGAGGAGGGGGAGGAGGAGGAGGAAGAAGAGGCGAGGCATCGCCTGTGGTTAGGCAGGCCTGGGCTTGCCGAGAGTGTGGCTTTACCAGCACCTGCTCGTGCACGCCCTGTGCGCACAGCACAGCACGCAATTTTGCACGTGCGGTTCGCAGAAGTCCACGCCGGCCCCCGCTGGCCAGCGTGGCCGCGGGGTCGAACAGGACAGGCGGCGGCGCGAGGATACAGGCGGGGTCCTGCCCCCCTCGGGTCGGACGAGGAAGGGAGGAGACAGTCAACCCGTATACTAAGGACGCACGATAAGGATGCAAGGGCCTTGGAAGGTCATGTAAGCACTTTGCGAGCGAGGCGCGGCCAGCAAAAGCAGCCGAGGGTGGGCCGAAGGGGCAAGGATGCAAGTGTTAGCCTTGGAAAGTCAGTCGCTCACCCTTCCTATGCGGGTTGACTGAAGGCGTCGTCGATGGCTCGACGGGTGGAAGGCGGCTCGACTTCAAAACGAGGCTCTCGCCCGAGTGGCAGGCCCAGGGAACGCTCGCGTCTGTCAAAGGGGCGCACCTCGTGGTGACCAGTTGTACCTGGGGGGACTTTTCTGCGCAGGGGACCTGGGACGGGGGGGAGGCGGCATCGTTGACACATCCTAGTTTTACTCGGACCCGCCGTCCCCTTCCTCCTCCTCCTCCTCCTCCTCCTCCTCCTCCTCCTCCTCCTCCTCCCTCCTCCTCCTCCTCCTCCTCCTTCAACTCCTCCTTCCTCCTCCTCCTCCTCCTCCCCCTCCTCCTCCTCCTCCTCCTCCTCCTCCTCCTCCTCCTCCTCCTCCGCCTCCTTCTCCTCCCCCCCTCCTCCTCCTCCTCCTCCTCCTCCTCCCCCGCATCCTCCTCCTACTCCTCCTCTTCTGATTAGTGTTCTTAGCTTTGTGAATATTAATACTATGAACAATTGTCATCAGCATCCGTATCATTATGATTAGTATCCGTCTCCGTCGTCTTATTGTTCGCACTAATAATAATCATGTTCGTATAACTTCCTTACTAATAATATTAGTAAGGATTCGTAATAGTGTTCCTGTGAGTAGTGGTATTAGTATGAGTCTTAGTAGTACTAGCCCTGTTATTAGTACAATGATTATTACTAGTATGCTGATCACTGTTTGTTCTGTCATTGTGGCTATCATCATTACATTTCGTCGGTTTAGTATTGTTATTAGTGTTGTTCCTCTTCTCCCGATTCGTGTTATTATTCGTTTGCGGAGTATTAGAAGTGGTATTATTGGTGTGATTGTTATGATTGGTTGTAGTATTCGTTGTTTTCTTCATACTACTATGATTAGTCGCAGTATGTGTGCTCAACAGTATTAGTAGTAGCCTTATTATGAGCAGCATGCTCCTTATCATTTGAATAGTATGAATATGATTATTGCTCGTATGATTATTGTTGCTACTCCGCCGACCCTGTCGGCGTGTGTGAGGGGCATCTCCGTTCGACTCGTCGTCTCCGTCGTCTCCGTTCTCCCCCTCCCAGGGCTCTCCTCCTCAAGCGCGCTATCCAAAGCGAAAATACACGACGTCGTAGTGGAGTCGACAGGAAGCCCCTCCCCTTTGATCCCTTCCCCGCAGGGGGGAGGGGGGGCCCGGGGCAGATACGACGCCCGCCAGGGCGCACTTTCCTCGAGCGGGCACGCACGGGATGCACTTCCTCCTCCTCCTGGTCCTCCTCCTCCTCCTCCTTTTCCTCCTCCTCCTCCTCCTCCTCCTGCTCCTCTCCTCCTTCTCCTTCTCCTCCTCCTCCTCCTCCTCCTCCTCCTCCTCCTCCTGCTCCTCCTCCTCTTCCTCCTCCTCCTCCCGCAGAGGCGTCCCCGGAGCGGGCCCCGAGTCAAAATACCACCCCCCTAAAACGCATTTTCCTCGAGCGGGCACGCCCGAGATGCACTTCTTCCTCTTCCCAGAGCACGTCCCAAGTCAGAATATCACACTCCCGGGGCGCACTTTCTTCGAGCGGGCACGCACGGGATGCACTTCCTCCTCCTCCTCCTCCTCCTCCTCCTCCTCCTCCTCCTCCTCCTCCTCCTGCTCCTCCTCCTCCTTCTCCTCCTCCTCCTCCTCCTCCTCCGCTTCCTCCCCCCACTCCTAGCCCTTTCGATCAGGGTCGGCGGCACCGGCCGTCAGGCCTCTCCAATAGTATATTTCCTCCACCTCAGTTAAGACGAAGCCAGAACGAGGATAAAATCGGGTGAGGATACATCTAGAATCTCCGAGATCCGGCGGCTCTGGAAGACGTCTCGGGCGCGGCCTTCTCAGAGCGTTCTGAAACGAGCTGCGAGCGTTCTGGAACGCTCTGGAACGGATTTGTCCTCGTCCCAGCCCCACCCGATGGTGCTATGTGGGCAGGTGCGGCCGTAGGAGGAGCGGATGGAAACAGCACCGATCCGGACAGTGCAAGAGGCACACCGAAGGGATGAGTATTGCAAGGCTACGTACTGCAAGAGTGAGGGCTCGACGGATGACTCTATCCGTAGGAGGCGCGGAAGGGGGAGGAGGATGAGGACGGGTGACACCGATGCCGAAGCCGACGCCGTCGCCGACGACAACGGCGCAAACCACCAAGACGACCGACAACAACGACGATGGCGACGACGACAACGATGGCGACTGCGAAGACGGCGACGACGACGACGACGACGACGACGACAGCGGCGGCGGCGGCGACAGCGGCGGCGGCGGCGGCGGCAGCAGGGGCCAAAGTGACGAGAGCAAGCAGGGGGGACGGGCGGCGGCTCCTCTCGGAGTTCTCTCTGGTGGCATCGATCCTGGGCGCGGGCACGGGAGAAGAGAGAATCGCAGGCAGATGTGGGCCTGATCAAGGACTACCTACACCAGACCACCCCAACCCAACCCGAAGACCCGAGTTTCGGGTTTGGGGGGGGTATGGGTTCCACATGTGTTCTTTCAATGTTCCCCGACCCCCCCCCCACTGGAAGTGGAGGGAAATTTGAGGCCTTCGGGCTGGGTTGGGGTGATCTGGTGGGTGGTGACTGATGTGGGCCTGATCAAGATGCACGCCCAGGAGGTGATAGTTTTTTATTCATTGTTTTGCCGATCGGCGCGGGCCCTCGCACACCCCCCTCCTCCCCCCTTATGGAATAGATCTTGGCCGTTTTGGGCGCCTGTTTCAAGCAGGTGGAGCCTCCCCCGTAGGACGCACGGCTGCAAACAGTGGCATGAAGGAGTGTTCCGGAGCCAGAACCCCCCACCCTCCACCCTCCCCCCTCTGTCCAATGTCGAACGGCCGAATAAGAAAACGCTCACGAGACATCCCACATCGAAAATGAACTGCTGCCATCCGGCCCCGGCTGGGCGTCCGAGAACAGCCGGGAGAGCTGTTGGCACAGCGGTGCACAGCTACTGCTAGGAGAGGAGGGAACCACAGGCTGACCATTCGTCATGTGTCTGATCTCGCGATGCAATTCCAGGAGACGTCCACATCTCGAAATTCTCCCTGGTTCTCCTCCTCCTCCTCCTCCCTCCTCCTCCTCCTCCTCCTCTTCCTCCTCCTCCTCCTCCTCCCTCCCTCCCTCCCTCCATCCCTCCCTCCCTCCTCCTCCCTCCTTCCTCTTCCCCTGCTCCTCCTCCCCCCCTCCTCCCCCCCTCCTCCCTCCTCATCCTCCCTCCTCCCTCCTCCCTCCTCCCTCCTCCTCCTCCTCCTCCCTCATCCTCCTCCTCCTCTTCTTCCTCTTCATTATTCTCATTCGTATTATTATTTGTTTGCTCGATCTTATCGTTAGTATGATTTGCATGTGTATCTTAATAGTGGTATCATCTTTATAGTCAGTATTATTATAACGATTGATAGCATGTAGTAATAGTAGTAGTAGTAGTAGTAGTAGTAGTAGTAGTAGTAGTAGTAGTAGTTGTTGTAGTAGTAGTAGTAGTAGTAGTAGTAGTAGTAGCAGCAGTAGTAGTAGTAGTAGTAGTAGTAGTAGTAGTAGTAGTAGTAGTAGTAGTAGTAGTAGTAGTAGTAGTAGTAGTAGTAATGGTATGTGTATGCTGTCCGTAGTGTTACGATTACTCTTACTACTATTAGTGGTATTGAAAATCGTTACTTATACCATTTGTATTATTGATATTCTGATTATTAATAGTCGTAGTACAACTATTACTAGTGTTAGTAGTGTTGTTCTTCCGGTGCGAAATATTATTATGGTTGTGGTTATTATCGTGTTTTGTGTTTTCCCCTACAATCCTGTGGTGTTGGGTCCTCTCCTCCCGCCTCCTTCCTCCCTCCCTCCTCTCCCCTCCTCCCCCTCCCACACACATTCTGGCACACCCCTCACACGCTTCGTGGCCCCATAAGGAGCTCCACCGAAGGCCCCAGTGGCTGCGTTCGCACGCGGTTCCACCCCCCATTCTGGCACACCCCTCACACGTTTCGTGGCCCCATAGGGAGCTCCACCGAAGGCCCCAGTGGCTGCGCCCGCATGCGGTTCCACCCCCCATTCTGGAACACCCCTCACACGTTTCGTGGCCCCATAGGGAGCTCCACCGAAGGCCCCAGTGGCTGCGCCCGCATGCGGTTCCACCCCCCATTCTGGCCCACCCCTCACACGCTTCGTGGCCCCATAGGGAGCTCCACCGAAGGCCCCAGTGACTGCGCCCGCATGCGGTTCCACCACCCATTCTGGCACACCCCTCACACGTTTCGTGGCCCCATAGGGAGCT
>CAUYUJ010012903.1:313623-323623 GCA_963575745.1 Prorocentrum cordatum | reverse complement strand
CACGTGCTCGGGCCGTGCGAGGCGCAGGCTCGGGGTGGACGGTCGGCTTGTAGCAGGACAGGTACTGCGCCGCCAGCACATCAGAGAGCAGAAAATCCACCCACGGAATGATCGCCCCGACACGCGAAGCCGTTTCGCAAGCGCACCCGAAGGAATCGAGCAGGGCAGGGCTGCTCGGCAAACGCCCAGGGCCGTTCCGCAAACGCCGATTGTCAGGACCAGGTGGTGGTCCCTCCCTGGAAAGAGATGCCCATATGCACTGCCACGGGCTCGAGCCCTGGGGTCTCTCGGCGAGCAGAAGCGAGGGACGGCTGCCCGCCCACGCGGGCGCGCAGGTATCCACCACCCACCACTCCTTGAGATCCCAGGCCACGACCCCGCGGCAGTGGATGTGGACATCTGCTGGCGGTGCAGGTGCACCCGAACCTGCTGCAGGAGGCATGAGGCCTCCCGTGGCACGTCGGTAGCGGCGGCGACCCCTCGCTGCTGCACGTCGACACAGGCGGCAGGCTGCACCCGGAGGCCTGGGCGGAGTGGACCATCGCCGTGGCCTGCTGGCGCGGACCCATGGGCGCACGCAGCGCTTGCACGCCAGGCATGCCCATTTCTGCCACGGGGCGCCGATCCTCACAGGAACAAAGGCGCCTGGCCTTCGTGCCCAAGGCTTCCTGACAGCTCGAGCCTCACACCGCAAGATTACCTCCGACCTCGTCGCCACGATGCCCCAAAGGGGTCCCCGACAGCGGTGGGCCCGCTGGATATTGACGACCACACCCTCCTACGTCCCCTCGTGGAGCAGATCGGGAGCATCGGGTCGCTGAGCTCTCTCAGCGAGGCAAGCCTGGTGGTCAAACGCGCCCAGGAGGGTGAAAGAGCGAGGATCGGCACCCCTCAAAGCAGTCGGGCCGGGTACTTGGCCCCGACTACACGCAGGTAGGACCCCCTTTCTGGGGAGTAGGCCATGATTCGGAGTACCATGTGGGACCTGCTCTAGAACAGGAGCATACCGTAGACGGACCTACCCCTTCTCCGACCTTGCACCGCGCCGAATGCAACGGCCACGTTGTCCATGGAGGTCTCCACCCCGAAAGTGTCTATGGACGTCATGGCACCCAACGTGTCCATAGACGTTTTTGGCGAGAACGTGGAGATGGCATTTGGCATCGGCCCCAGATGTTGGCATTTTAGAAGAAGGTTAGCTTGGCCCTCCAAGCCATGATGGACGAGGCAAGATTGCCCCAGCTGGATCCAGGGAGACCGAAGTCCAGGAGGGGATCCCCGCCAGTACTGCAAGCGCTCCAAGTGGAAGTGGTGAGTTCAAAGAGCATTGCGAGGAGTACGCTGCTGACGACCCCCTCCTTGGGTCATGGGGAGGTGAGGAGGCCTACCGTCCTGGGCAGTCCTCGACCGCGACTGCTCTCGCGGCTGGCTGATGGCGAGGCTGAGCTGATGGAGGCCGACCCTTTTGTCCACGCCATCAACCGGGCCAAAGCCCTGCACAGAGCGAGGCATTCCCTCGGGCCCGACACGGACGACTCCGCCAGCGAGACCGAAAAGGACATCGAGGAGCAGGCCTCCCTGCCCGACGCCGCCGCCGCCGTCGTCGCCACCCTAGCCGAGAGGCCCCCGTGCGCCAGCTGGTGGTTAGAGGCCTCCTAGATAGGGTCCGAGTAGATGGGGCCCGAGGGTCGCGTCGCATCGGCGATACATCGGCGATGCATCGGCGATGCGTCGGCGATGCACCAGCGCCCTGCCCTTCGACGAAGGAGCAGGGCGACGACGGTGGCGCGCCGTGGGCGGCTTCGACGTTCATCGGCGACGGGACGACGTGTGGGCTCACACTCGGCTCGGCTGGGTGGGCCTTCGTGGGAGCCTCTGTGGACCTGCGCGGCCCTAGCAGAAACGTGATGTCGACCAGACTTCGTCCAGATTTCGACCACCACTCTTCCCCCGTTCGTCCAGACTTCGTCCAGATTCCGTCCAGATGCCGACTCAAACCGACGAGATCCGCACGACATCGCCAAAACGGCACCACAGTCTGCGGCTCCCCGAGGCCCCCACGAGGGACCACACAACTGGCCACCGCTCGGACGTCCACTCCCCGTGCATTTGTTCGGCTTCGCGCGTGTACGTTTCTTTTTCCGTCGCGGCCGCAGGCGAGCGCGCCAGCAGCGTCAGAGGTCGGGCGGGCTACGCGCGAGCCTAATCGCCTAGCGCACGGGGGCCGACGGCCGAACCTAAGCAGCCAAAGCTGCCCAAGCTGCCGGGCGGCGCGAGGTGGTGCCAGACGTGGACCTTTCGCGAGACGGCCCAAAATGCTCTTCGATGGCCCGGCGCCGAGGAAGAGTGCACACGCCCGAGCGGTGCCGCGCGACGCGAGGCTCCGCGGGGGCGGCCGCCCGGCGCGCGCGCGCGCTGGGGCGGGGAGCGACCCTCGCCGAGCCTCGTCGTGGCTCTGCCGCGGCGCCGGGGGGGCCGCCCGCCCCCCACACCCCCTCGCCGTCGCCGTGCCGCCGCGCCCCCCCCGCGCCCGACCACGCTGGGGTTGGCGTCCAGGGTCTGCTGCGGCGCGGTCGGCTCGAAGCCAAAGCTCATGGCAGCCTCGAGGGAGGGGCGGGAGGAGGAGGAGGTGGAGGAGAAGGAGGAGAGGGGGAGGAGGAGGAGGGGGGGAGGAGGAGGAGGAGGAGGAGGAGGAGGAGGAGGAGGAGGAGGAGGAGGAGGAGGAGGAGGAGGAGGAGGAGGAGGAGGAGAAGGAGGAGAGGGAGAAGGAGGAGGAGAAAAAGAAGGAGAAGGAGAAGGAGAAGGAGAAGGAGAAGGAGAAGGAGAAGGAGAAGGAGAAGGAGAAGGAGAAGGAGAAGGAGAACGAGAACGAGAACGAGAAGGAGAAGGATAAGGAGAAGGAGAAGGAGAAGGAGAAGGAGAAGGAGAAGGATAGAAGGAGAAGAAGAAGGAGAAGGAGAAGGAGAAGGAGAAGGAGAAGGAGAAGGAGAAGGAGAAGAAGGAGGAGTAAGAGGAGGAGGACGACGGCGATGCCGACGATGTCCTCGTCGACACCATCATCGCCACTATTACCATCGCCACCAGCACCACCGCCAATCTGCATCACCACGGCCGTCCTGATCAACAGCAACATCATCGCCACCATCATCGTCACTGTCACCAGTTACAAAGATCACAACAGAAACCTCCTCATCATTATCATCATCACCACCACCATCATCATCATAATCATCATCGCCGTCAACATCATATCACCAGCATCATACTAAACATCAGCATCATCATAAAAAACAGCATCATAATCATCATCAGCAGCAGCATCATCATCCTCATCATCGTCGTCATCATCATCATCATCATCATCATCATCATCTCCATCAGCATCATCATCATCAACAGCATCAGCAGCAGCATCCTCACAACCCAATCATCATCAGCATCCTCGTCAACACAACCGCCACCATCATCATCATCATCATCATCATCATCATCATCACCATCACAAACACAATCACAAACACCATCATCATCAGCAGCAGCAGCACCATCACCACCACCACCACCACCATCGTCATCATCATCATCATCATCATCATCATCATCATCATCATCATCATCGCCGCCATCATCATCATCATAATCATCATTATCATCATCGTCATCATCATCGTCGTTATGCTCGGCGTCGGTATCGTCATCCTTCTCATCGTCATCATGGGCCTTATGACCGCCATCATCATCACCACCACCAGTCATAATAAGTATCCTCGTCCCAAGCAACATCATCAGCAGCATCAACATCATCCACATCATTACCAGCATCATCATAGCCATCATCCTCGTCATCGTATCCATCATCACCCCATTGCCACCTACATCAGTTTAGCATTATGCATCATCCTCCTCATCACCATCAGCATCATCACCTTCGACAGATCATCATCATCAGCATAGTAATTTGCATCCTCAGCATCATCAGCACCATCATAAATCGCATCATCTTTATCATCACCACCATCCTCATCAGCATCATCTCCATCAGCATCATCATCAGCATCATAACAGCATCAGCTTCATCATCAGCATCAGCCTCACCATCATCATCATCATCATCAGCAGCAGCATCATCATTATCATCAGTTCCATCATCATGGCCTTCACCACCCAATCATCATCAACATCCTCGTCAGCACAACTACCACCACACTCATCATCACCACCATCAGCATCATCAGCAGCATCATCACCAGCACCACCACCATCATCATCATTACCACCATCATCATCATCATCAGCAGCAGCATCATCATCATCGTCATCATCATCAACACCATCGTCATCATTATCAGAAGTATCATCATCAGTATCGTCATCATCATAGTCGTCATCATGTTCGGCATCGTCATCGTCGTCCTTCTCATCGTCATCATGGGCCTTGCTACCGCCTTCATCATCGCCACCACCACCATCATAATAATGATCTTCATCCTAAGCAACGTCATCAGCAGCATCAACATCATCATCATCATCAGCAGCATCATCATCATCCTCGTCATCACATCCATCATCATCCAATTTCCTCCTACATCATATTACGAGTATGCATCATCCTCCTCGCGACCACAACCATCATCACAATCATCACCGTCACCATCACAATCAACAACAACAACAACAACAACAACAACATCCGCATCAGCATCATCACATCATCATCCAGCACCACCGCCACCACGAACCCAACCACCACCACCACCATCACCATCATCATCATCACCTGCATCATCATTATTGTGATCATCATAAGTATCATCATCAACAACATCATCATCACCATTACCATCATCATCATCATCATCATCATCAATAACATCATCGTCGTCATCATAATCATCAGCAGCAGCAGCATCCTTCCTTAGTTTCATCATGGTCATCCTGGTCAGCCTCATTTTCCTTTTGCAGCACCTCCTCATCCTACTCGTCCTACTCCTTCACGCCAGTGTGAAGGCGCGGGCTGGCGCGGAGACCTCAGGACATCCCCTGTGCATTCGACACGAGAGGTCCCGACTATCCCTTCAGAGGCACAACGCCGTGACTGCTGCATCACGATGGGAATTTGGCTTGGGGGAAAATAAATACATGTCCCCCGCCGAGGCGACCATTCCACCTGAGAGGTCCTGACAATCCTGGCGCGAAGGGGCATGTGATGACACTCTTGTCGACTCCCCGCTCGGAGGCCCAAATGCCAAGTCGCAATGAAATGCATGCTCAAAAATACACACGCCTACCCCGCAAATACTGCAAATATACCTCCTACTTCTAAAAAAACCCTGGCACTCTGGGCACTAACGGGATGCACCACTTGTCGGTTCCACGTTGGGGGATCCTGGAATACCAAGCCTGCAGTGCTGCGACGAGATTGGGCCTACGAAAAGGGACAAGTCTACCCCACCGAAACGGCCATGTCTCATGAGAGGTCCCGGCCATATTGGCGCGGACGGCACCGTGATGACACACTGGCCTGCTCTCGCTCGAGAGGCCCACAATGCTGTGCCTGCTATATCGCGAGGATGTTGGGGCTGAGAAGAGAGTCGCATCTACCCCGCCAAAACGGTCATTCTACCTGACAGGTCCAAATCATCTGGGGGCGAGAGGGCCCGTGATAACACCTTAGTCGACTCCAAACTGGGACCTCCGAGTGCAATGCCTGCCACGTCACCCGAACGTAACTGGGCCTGCATGTGTGAACGGATCCGAATGTGATTGAGCACGTGTGAGAATGAACCTGACTACGAACGAATATGAATATACGACGAGATCTGATTATGAGTGAGTCTGAATATGATTGCATTTTTGTGCCAGTGAGCCTCAATATGGGTATGAGTGTGGGTGCGCCTGTGTGTGAAAGAGCCTGGGATGGAGTCCCAGCATGTGTGCCTGAATGCGCGCGCCTGAGTGTGAGCGTGGAGGAGTCCGAACACACGATTGGATCTGAGCACGAGTAGGTGGGCGCAGGTGGATATGAGTATGACTAACGCTTGAGTGCGGGAGCGCCTGAATGCGAATGGTCTGGGAAAGGGTATGTCTGAGCAGGTGTGAATCTCCGTGTGAGACTGTGTGGGCCAGCCCGTGAATAAACCGAGGTGCGGGAGAAAAAGATAAGTCGCTGGATTTCGCCGATGTCCACTTTCGGCAGCGAATTCAGGCGCTAACAACCGGAGGTGAAGAAAAGGGGGAGGAGGCTTCAAAGAAATAGCAGACACCCTTACCTCGGAGATGGGGACAATGCGGGCGATACCCAGAAGTAACATTATCCCAAGCCAACAGCGTCCGCGGTTGCGCATGCGTTCCTCGCCACACAAAAAAAATTACGCTCGCAGCGAAGACGGCAGCGAACCCTGCTCCAAATTGATCAGAACCGGCCGTCGTCCCTTTCTCGGTGAACCTCAAAGCGTGTGTTATCGCCAACGTGCGTTTGTCCACCAAGTCCTTCAACATAAAGAAGACGGCGCAATGAGAGCCGACACGGGCTGCGTGCGATCGGCCGAGCTGAACGGGGGAAATCACACACTGGGATACCAGATTCTTTGTCGCAGAAGCGAGAATCCTCACCGCGTTCGAAGGCAGACGTGGGATGCACGTGGCCGACACTTGGGCGAACACACGCCCGGATGGTCATCGACAATTACTTCCTTCCCCGCCTCGGTCCTCATCAGCGACCGAAGCGCGGGGCCCTGGGGCGGGTTCGGAAACGCCGACCGAACTCCCGAAAGCAATTTTGACGTTGCCAGATTTCTGGGAACCGTTGTGTGGGGCCAGACCAGAGATACCTGGAAGAGGGTCGAGAAGCGTTTGGATCGATATATCTTGGCTTGGGGGTTTCGGGGGGGGTCCGCCTGACCCGAGACGGCCCGACCCGACCCGACCTGACCTGGATTGTGACCTGACCTGACCCAACCTTCCTACTATTCATCATCATCATCATCATCATCATCATCATCATCATCCTCCTCCTCCTCCTCATGCATCCTCCTCCTTTTCCTCCTCCTCCTCCCCCTCTTGCTCATGCATCCTCCTCCTCCTCCTCCTCCTCCTCCTCCTCCTCCTCCTCCTCCTCCTCCTCCTCCTCCCTCCTCCTCCTCCTCATCATCATCATCCTCCTCCCGTTTTCAAAACGTGGCTCTCGCCTTAGCACCGGGCGCAGCCGTGTAAAAGTTGCAACAAATTCACGGATGAAGGGCGGGCCATTTTCAAAATGTAGCTCTGGCCCTAGCGCCGCGCATCTTCGCCGCAAAAGTTCGCGAGAGTCTCAACAATGGAGGACGGCTCCGTTTCAAATCGTGGCCATCGTCTCAGCGCGGCGCACATTCGTTCAGAAAGTCCAAGGAATTGTGCTCTGGTGCAACCTAAGATTGCTCGGACGCAACAGTCACGTTGATCCACGGTGTTGAAGTCACCAGGAATGGCGTATGGCACGAGTTAAGACAGTCAAGACGCAACACACACGTTGATTCGTTGCGAGGAACGGTATTCTTGACACAGTTGGATATTCTCAACCAGATGTCTTCTAATGGGCCACCACTTCCCGCAATGAAAACAAGGAGTTCGGAGGGAGGGTTGATGACAACATTGTTGACGAACTTTGGGTCTACATAGGTCCTCCTCTCCCCGAAGCAGACCCAATGCAGGCCTGGGCGGTTTGGCCTTTTTAAAAACAAGCGCGCAATGGTGGTTTCGTGGCTATTCCGAAGGATTCCAATTGTGACGCTTTCCAATCGAATCCCGTGTGGCGCTTTCCAAAGGATTCCTGTTGTGAGGCTTTCCCATAGAATCCCTTTGTGGTGCTTTCCACAGGATTTCTTCTGTGAGGCTTTCCTATAAAATCCCGTCGTGGCGCTTCCCAAAGGATTCCGATTGTGAGGCTTTCCAATCGAATCCCCCCGTGTGCTTTCCACAGGATTCCTGCTGTGAGGCTTTCCAACAGAATCCCTTTGTGGCGCTTTCCAAATGATTCCTGTTGCGAGGCTTTCCAATAGAATCCCTGTGGTGCGTTGCACCGGATTCCTGCTGTGAGGCTTTCCAACGGAATCCCTGTTGGGGCGCTTTCCTGAGGATTCCGAAAATGATGCTTTCCAATGGAATCCCTTTGCGGCGCTTTCCAAAGGATTCCGGCTGTGAGGCTTTCCACTAGAATACCTTTGTGGCGCTTTCCAAAGGATTCCTGCTGTGAAGTTTTCCCATGGAATCCCTTTGTCGTGCTTTCCACAAGATTCCTGCTGCGAGGCTTTCCAACGGAATCCATGTGTGGTGCTTTCCAAAGGATTCCTGCTGTGAAGCGTTCCACTAGAATCCCATTGTGGCGCTTTCCAAAGGATTCCTGTTTTGAGGCTTTTCCAGAGGATTCCTGCTGTGAGGCTTTCCTATAAAATCCCGTTGTGGCGCTTTCCAAAGGATTCCTGTTGTGAGGTTTTCCCATAGAATCTCTGTGTGGTGTTTTCCAAATGATTCCTGCTGTGAGGCCTTCCAATAGAAAAACCTTCGTGGCGTTTTCCAAAGGATTCCTGCTGCGAGGCATTCCCATACAATCCCTTCGTTGCGCTTTCCACAGGATTCCTGCTGTGAGGCTTTCCAATAGAATTCCTTTGTGGCGCTTTCCAAAGGATTCCTGCTGTGAGGCTTTCCAATCGAGTCCTTGTGTGGCGCTTTCCAAAGGATTCCTGCTGTGAGGCTTTCCAACGGAATCCGATGTGCTTGTGAGCTTTCCAAAGGATTCCGATTGTGAGGCTTTCCATGGAATCCCTTCGTGGCGCTTTCCAAAGGAAGCCGATTGTGATGCTTTCCCATGGAATCCACTTGTGGTGCTCTCCAAAGGACTCTGATTGTGAGGCTTTCCAATAGAATCCATTCGTGGCGCTTTCCAGAGGATTCCTGCTGTGAGGCTCTCCAATAGAATCCGTTTGTTGTGCTTTCCACCGGATTCCTCTTGTGAGGCTTTCCGATAGAATTCCTGTGTGGCGCTTTCCAAAGGATTCCGATTGTGAGGCTTTCCCATGGAATCCCTTTGTGGGGCTTTCCAAGAGATTCCGATTACGAGGCTTTCCCATAGAATCCCTGCTTTCCAATAGAATCACTGTGTGGTGCTTTCCAGAGGATTCCTGCTATGAGGCTTTCCAATCGAATCCCTTTTGTGGCGCTTTCCAACGGATTTCTGCTGTGAGGCTTTCCAAAACAATCCCCTCGTTGCGCTTTCCACAGATTTCCTGCTGTTAGGCTATCCAATAGGATCCCTTTGTGGTGCTTTCCAAAGGATATCCCGTTGTGGCGCTTTCCACCAGATTCCTGTTGTGAGGCGTTCCCATAGAATCCCTTTGTGATGCTTTCCAAAGGATTCCTGCTGTGAGGCTTTCTCATAGAATCCCTTTGTGGCGCTTTCCAAAGGATTCCTGTTGTGAGGCTTTCCCATAGACTCCCTTCGTGGTGCTTCCCAAAGGATTCCGATTGTGAGGCTTTCCCATGGAATCTCGTTGTGGCGCTTTCCAAAGGATTCCGATTGTGAGGCTGTCCAAAAAAAAACACGTGGTCGACCACCAGATTCGAGTCGAAAATTCGATTTGTTTGTGTTTTTTTTGTTTGGGGTTTTTTTGTGGTTTTTGGCTTTCTGATCAGTTTTCGGTTTCGCTCGGCCTCCACAGAAGGATGACGATCGAAAACGCGCAAACCGCCCAGGCCCGCATCGGGCCTGGCGCCCCTCCTCCTGCCACCTCCTGCCACCTGCTGCACCCTCCCCCTTTTCATGCCACCTCCACCTCCACCTCCTCCTCCTCCTCCTCCGCCTCCTCCTCCTCCTCCTCCTCCTCCTCCGCCTCCGCCTCCTCCTCCTCCTCCTCCTCCTCCTCCTCCTCCTCCGCCTCCGCCTCCTCCTCCTCCTCCTCCTCCTCCTCTTCCTCCTCCTCCTCCTTCTCCCCCCATGCCTTTTCCTTATAAACAACTCCTCCCTGTC
>CAUYUJ010012903.1:258623-308623 GCA_963575745.1 Prorocentrum cordatum | reverse complement strand
GCTCCCGAACCGGGCTCAGCCAAACTCCAGCTCTGCAGGGTGCTGGCGTTCTGGCTGTGCACCGTTTGCGCGAAATTCTGTCAGGTGCGCCCTTATGAGTGTGACTAGAGGGCAGAAAATCCACCCCCATAGTAATCACCCCTGCACGCGAAGCCGTTCAGCAAACGCACCCACAGAAGGAATCGAACAGGGCAGGGCTGCTTAGTAAACGCCCAGGGCCGCTGAGCAAACGCCAATTGCCGGGTCAAGGTGGCTTTTCCTTGCACGGTTTCCCCCGGGGCCGTAGGCAACCCGAGGAGGAGAAGGAGGAGGAGGTGGAGGAGGGGGAGGGGGAGGAGAAGGAGGAGGAGGAGGGAGAAGGACGGGTCGCCTAAGCCCTTCGGAGAAAACCTCCATTTTTCCTCCCTTGAGTGACGACCGCCATGTCGGGTATCGTACGAGACCGTCGAGCCCACTCTGCACGCGGCGGGGGTGGGGAGAGGCCGTGGGCGGCTGTGGCGGCAACGCTCACGGAGGTAACATCTGCGACGGCACGGACCAGAGGGGCGGTCACGATGGAGGCAAGGCGCTCTCTGTCCTGGTGAGCGTCTTGTTCTTCGGCGTTTCGACTCTGGCTGCTTAAGTACGGCTGTTTGGAACCGTGCGTCCTAGGGGGGAGACTCCACCGGCTCGACACAGGCGCCAAAAACAGCCAAGATCTGCTCCATGCCGACCAGCCACAACTGGGGGAGCTGTGGTCCTTACCCCCCTGGGGGAACCCATCGCATCGACGATCTCTCGAGAGGGGTGTCGAAATCGATGGGTGCCCCGGGGGGGTAAGGACCATAGCTCGCCCAGTTGTGGCTGGCCTGCCATGGGAGGGGGGAGGGGGGGGCGAGGGCGCGCGCCGATCGGCAACACAGTGGATAAAAAACGATCACCTGGCACGGTGAGAAGTACGGAGTTGACAGATGGCCCGTCGCAGATAGGCGCACCGACACGGCAGAAAGGAGCGTTGGGTGGCCAAGGACGGGATGGTGATGGTCCTGCCAACGGCAGCAGTGTTCACAAAGCCCGCGGAGGGAGCGGTATCTGTGATGGCTGTCGTACCTACAGAGCTGAATGTGGACAGAGTTCTACCGCCACACTCCTGTCAAAGAGATCCCTCGCATTCCCTCGTTAACCCGACATCCGAACCCCCCTGCAATAACGCTGCATCCTCCAGACTTGTAAGGCTCACCAAATTAGAAATTGGGTCGGTAAAGCTACGATCGGCAGCACTTGATCGATTTTGCCCTGAGTCGGATATCAGCGCCTCTTCACATGAATCCCGGCGCTGCACAAAAGATCCCCGCTTCGCATTGCTGTCGCGCCGCGCGGATTCCCCGCGGTCGAACCCTCGTGTATGGAAAACCTCTGGGCAATCGCTCCACGACGCCACGGCAACAACGAGGGATCCAACGGGGTGTCCCAAGAATCAGTCGGACGTGCTGTCGAGAGTAAGACTCTCCGCAAGCCCGTCAGCTCGACGTCCGCGGAGACAGACCAAAACCTCACAGGAACGGGCGATCCTCAAGTCCTGCTGCGCTGATCGAGACGCCGTGGCGATGGAACGCAGTGGAGGGTGCGAGATGAGGTGCAGACTAGGGGCGGCGAGCCCCGGGGGGAAGCGAGAAAGACGCGCCTTCTAAGAAGGCTCGGAAGTCGCCCGGCCCTCTGAGCCGAGGACGCAGAAAACTTCTCATCGAAAGGCGCGAGGGCTTCTCGCGTCCTGAGGAAGCTTCGCAGAAAACTTCCCACTTCTTGCTTCGCAGAAGACTTCTCGGAAGCCGCCTTCCGAGGAGGACTTTTCCTTCTCACTTCCCACCCTCGCTCGCCGCCGAGTCGAGGGCGCGAGATAAGGTGCATACCAGGAAGGCAAAACCCCTGTGCGGCAGGGCGTGGGTCAAAGTGCAAGCTCAGGAGGCGAGACCCTCGCAAGGTGCAGGTCGAGCAGGCAGGGCCCCTGCGCCCCCGGGTGCAAGTGCAAGGCACAGGCGAAGGAGGCAAGACCTCGGCACGATAGGGTGCCAGTCAAGGAGGCAAGCACCCTTGCTTGGCGGCGAGCGCAGGGGGGGGCCGCGAGCAGGGGCGGGCCTTCTCGGAAGGCTCGGAGGTCCCCCGGGCCTTCTGGGAAGGCTTCCCAGCCTTCCAAGAAGACACCGAAAACTTCTCGGAAGGCGCGAGGGCTTCTGAGAAGTCCCGCCGCCTTCCGAGAAGGCCCTCTTCCCCCCTCGCTCGCCGCCGACTCGCACGTCAGGATCGAATCCACGACAAGGGTACAGGTCAAGCAGCAATCGCCCTTGGACGCCCACGCGGAGCCCGCTTGCAGCTGCATCGGGCCGTGAGGAGACAGGCAGAGGAGGGCAACGATGCACGGCCAGCCTTGGCACCACACCTCTGCTGCAGGCTCTGACGGGCATCCGCCCCGCCCTGTCTAAATGGGCAGCCACATGCGAAACCTACCCTGCAGGTCGGATCTCTGAAACGCCGTCTGGGGGTCAGAACTCGAAGGGCGTCTGAAGCCAAGTGAACCCAGCGGGGGCGCGTGAGACCCCAGCGTCGATTGGAGCCGCAGGGGTTGGGTTCGCATTGGGTCGCAGACTAAACGACTGGTGCATCCCTACGTAGCTGGGCTGCTCCCCGCCGCCGCGAGCGGCCCCGCCACTGCGGGGAGAGAGCCGCCCACGCGCACCGAGGGCGGGGCGGGAAGCGCAACCCCTTCCAAACGCCCAGTGCCCAGCGCACAGCGGAACACGCCGCCGAGACGGCTGCACCGTGCACGGCTACTGACCGGGCACGCGCAGCTGCGGCGTCCCCGTCGCCCGCCAGGCGTCGTCCGCGCGCTGGCCGCTGGCGAACGCGCGCACCGGATTGATGTCGATGCCGCCGCGCCGGAAGAAGCGCCCGGTCACCCGGAGGGCCTCGGGCGCGCACCGCTCGGCGATGGCGAGGAAGACGCGCTCGACGGCGTTCTCGTGGAAGCCCACCTGAGCGCCGAGCAGGAACGGCTCGCACGATGGCACAGCGACCTGACGCGGTGGCTCGCGCGAGCCGCCAGCGCGGCACGCTGCCTTGCAGGGGACGACGCGCGGCATCACGCGGGCAGCGTGCCCGCGAGTACCCGCGCGGCCGACCCGGGCATCTCAGGGTGACGAGGTCTGTACATATCCACTGCTCCTGGCCAGGCCCACGGCCAGGCAGCGGATATGCATGGAGGCCTCCTAGATGGGGTCGGAGTAGATGGGGTCGGAGGACCGCGCCGCCTCGCCGATGCATCGGCGATGCATCGCTGATGCATTGGCGACGCAACGGCGCGCTGCATCGGCGACGTCGGCGTGAAGAAAATCGGGCCCCACATCGAGCCGCATCCTAGATGCATCGGCGATGCGGCACGATTCACCGACCCCATCCACTCCGACCTCGTCTGGGGAGGCCCAGGAAGTGTGTAGATCCCGTCGCCCGTCTTCTGCCGTCGCCCACCTCGCGCCGCAGCGAGACCACGAACCGCAGCAGCCCGGCTCGGTCGATGGGCGGGCCCCGGTACTCCACCAGCAGCGAGCCTCGGGTGGGCGGCACGGGGGTCGAGGAGGAGGAGGAGGAGGAGGAGGAGGAGGAGGAGGAGGAGGAGGAGGAGGAGGAGGGGGGACCTGAACAGGGGGTGAGGAACGGGGCCCTACATGGGGCCCCTTGGGGCCCCTTTTGGAGCCCCTTTTGGGGCCAGCGGGGGCCCAGGAGCAGCCCTGAGGGACCCAGTTTAGAGCTCTTTGCTTCACTCCCATTTGGGTCACCCCCATTACCGGAAGGAGCCGAACTCTAACACCGACGCTTTTCACAACCACGCGCTGACATTCGCACAAAGAAACGGATCCTGGCGTATACGGGATCATGGCGTATACATGTTTCGCTGTTTCCCCTACATGACACCACCCCGACGTCGCCCCAGACCCTCCACAAAGTCCTGGGGTTGGAAAACAGCCCGCCACTGGTGATGCAAATGTTCCGATTCCCGAATGTAGGTCACCCGTGGACCTTGGCGCACGTCACGGGTGACCTTTGGCGCGTTGTTTGCCGATCGCTGCATGCTGTGCGACAGCAACAGCCTCCGTGCTCGGGGGGTTCGGCCCCCGCCCCCGCCCAGCGCAAGCCGCGCACCACAAGTCACTCCGGCGAGAAGCTCGTGCAGCCGTCTGCGGCCAAGTCCGTGCAGCCGTCTACGGCCACGGCGGGCCCACGTCGCGAAGAGGCCGGCGCTGGCGTCTGACAGGGCGTGGGCCACTCGACCTGGAACGACTGAGGCGCTCCCGGAGCGCAGGTGGTTCGGTGCCAGCCGTTACCGCCCGCCCGAGAGCCCCAGTCGGGCTGGCCCGTGACGGGGCAGCACGTGCGGAGCAGGTGCGAGACGAGCCGCTCCTCCGTCGGGGCGGCGGCCGCGCCCCCGCCCGCCTCGGGGCCCGCCCGCCGGAGGCTCGCGGCGTCCGGCGCGGCCAGCAGCTCCGGCGAGACCTCGCCGGTGTCCTCTCGGAGCATCGTTCCATCAGAGCTCGTCTCGATTCCTCCGGTTCGACTCGATTCGACCTCGATGGCTTCCGATCCCGGTTCGGGTCGACTCGGGATTCCGATTTGGGCTCCGACTGCTCTCTGGAGGCATGCCAGCCTGCCGATGTCCGCCAGTCCGACCCTTCCCGACTGGGTTGCCGATTTCTGCCGACCCGATACGCTTCGATCGCCGATCCGACGTATCGAGTCGATGCTGGGCTCTCCTGTTCCATAAACCCCTGCACGTTGGTGGCGGGAACAGCTGGCCTTCGCAACGCCTTGGTCGCAGGCATCTCTCTGCGTGGCGGCGCCCCTGCCGACGCGCAGGCCCTCTGCGACAGATGTGAGTTCAAGCATCCCGTCGCTGCGCACACCCTCTGCGCGCCGACTGGCGTCGCAACGCGCGCCCTCCCCGCTGCTGCGACCAAATGTTGAAAAAAACAAAAACAAAAACAAACAAAAAAAAAAAAAAAAAAAAAAACCTTGAATTCACCATCAAAGTGTCCCCACGGGCGTGGCCTGGGCCCAACTGGCCGACTTGCCCCCCTGGCTGGGGACATAGGCCATTTCCTTCGGGCTTCGAGGGGCACATCCCCAACTGGGGCGGTGAGATGGTAGGGGTCGGGATGGGGATGGGGATGGATATGGGGATAAGGGTCGGTTAAACGATGTTGACCTGTGAAGGGCCAAGGAGGCTGTTTGTCATTATGTAGACTCGAGCAAATCTTACTTGCATGATGGTATTCCCCCCCCTTCGCCGCGTTTCGAAGTGGGTCCCCAAGGATGAGGGAGGGATCGCAAGCTGAACCTTCACTGCTTGACGCCACTCGTCATTGGGGCACCATCCCTCAGGGCCTAATCTTTGAACCATCGCATGCGCATTGGCGCCAACACCAACACAGGAAGGAGTCTCCACCAGGGGAGAATGATGCTGAATTTTGGTGCTGGTGGTAATCTCTCGGCACCCAAGAAGCCTGAAACTACCACCAGCACCGAGGGCAGGATCAACCTCCCTCGGTGGAGGCTACAGCAGATACTGGTGCTGGTTCCAACCGTTAGGCTTCCGACGATGGTGTTTCCCTACTTGCGGCTCGCTACAGGGTTCTGACTGTGGTGTGAAAGCACAAAAGAGTCCCACACGGGAGACGGGGAGCCAGAGAAGGCACGTGCCGGCAGCCGCTTCGCGCGAGACCTCCTCAGTGCATTCAGGAATCGTGTGTCCGCCTCAATGCCGGCTACATGCTTGGGCGGGACGGCCGCGATCCATTGTAAACAACACATGAAGGTGCACCTGGCCGTGCTCTCGCCCATGTCATGGCTGCATCCTTCGCGCGCTCCCCAGGAATTCCCAGGAATGCCTGGGAATACACGTTCGGCTTCCTACCCCTCGAACCGCCTGTTCACCTCTGCTGGTACAGTCGGACCTGGGGCAGAAAATCATCCTTCACGAACATGCGAACCTCCGCAGGCCAAAACACACAGAACATCAGAGGGTACCCTCCCCGGGATGCACGAGAGCATCCAACAAACACGAAGAGCATTAGCGTACACTCCCCGAATCGACCTCGATCTGATATCTCGGTCCGACCATATCAGGGTGCTCTGCTGGGGTAACGTTGGAGGCTTGGAAATGGCCACCAACTCCAACACAGGGGGGGGCCTCCACTGGGCCAAGATGATCCTAGGTTCTGGTGTCCGAATATTACCACCATCATCGAGATCGGGATCGTCGTCCCTCGGTGGAGGCACACCGCCGATATTGGTCTTGGCGTCAACCTCTAAGCCTCCGATTATGCTCTCTGATCCTCGTCGTCGATGCAGGTCCAGGCGCCCGCGTCCAGCAACGGCGGCTCGTCACCGACGATCGCCGCCGCCGGCGCCTGGCCCACGACGGCCCCGACGTCGGAGGCCACCGTCGCGAGCAGCTCCGCCTGCGAGGCGAAGCGCCGGAAGTTGAGCGAGTTCAGGTAGAGCTCGGACCGCGGTCGGTCCAGCCGCCCGGAGGGTCACTGTGAAGGGGCCCAGGGGACACGCAAGGAAATGGATACAAATACCAGAAATCCCCAAATGGTTGCGTATTTTCTGGGCGTTCGTCTCCCCCTCCGTTTCCCATCAATACCCACATCTTGCTGGGGATCGACGGTTGCTTGTGTCTGTGGGTTATCTCCCTCCTAACACTGGACCAGAACGCAAACGACACCACCCCACCACGACCCAGACACAATCAACCCACCCCACCAAGCAAAACCAAACGACACCACCCCGACACCACCAACGAAACCAGGCGAAAATTTCGGCACCTGCCCCGTGCAGTCTCAGCGTTGTTGTCGTGGAGACCGAGGCCCGAAACGAGTGCGCGGCAAGGCTGCAACAATTCAACTCGGCGGGTCGTAGGTGGGGTGGTGTCGTTCGGTTCATGGTCGAGCCACGGGGGCCTCTTGGGAGCCTCACGGGACTTCTCAGGAGCCTCTTGATGGCCCCCGGGGGCGTTCTAGGAGCCTCTTAGGCCGGAGACCTCGAAATGTCGCGCTCGTCGGGCCCTGTTGGGTCGCCCTTGGGGCTCTCTTTGGGCGCAGCCGAGGCTCTCTGAACCTATCCGGGGGCCGGGCGCAGCCCAGCTCCTCGCCGTGGCCCCAGGCGTGGACGGAGAGATCGGCGCAGCCCCCGCGCGCGCCTCGCGCCCCCCTGCCCCTCGGGGAGAGCTCCGCCCCGTCTCCGTGGGCGCCGACGCACGACGGCAGCGAGGCCCCTGCGGGGCACACCTCCCGCGCGCCCGCGCCCCGTAAGTGGTCTGTGGGGGGGGGGGGGGCAGCAGCCGCAGCTCGCTGCGGCTGCTCGCCCCTGCGGGCGCGCGCCTCGCTGCCCAGATGATCCCCCGCGGGCCCCGGCCTTCTCGAGCTGCGGACCCCTGGAGTCTAGGCCTCCCGGATGGGGTTCGAGGGTCGCGCCGCATCGCCGGTGCACCGGCGATGCATCGGCGATGCGGCTCGATGCGGCGCCCGGTGTTCCCCACGCCGACGCCGCGGATGCGTCGCCGACGTCGCCGATGCATCGGCGACGCGGCGCGGTCCTTGGACCCCGTCCACTCGGACCCCACCCAGGAGGCCCCCATTCGGCGGTGGACAAACCTCCCTTTAGTAAACCTCCGTTTAATCAAAACGGCCTAGGGCCGAAACCGACGGACCTGGACCCGCAAACATAACAGCCGCGATGCCCTCTCGCGAACCGAAAACGGCCAACTCACTAATCGACGTGTCAGGGTAGGAGGGCGCAGTGGAAGGGTGAGGAGGGCGCAGAGGAATCTGTGGAGGCGGCAGGGGAGGAGGAGGCTGAGGCGGAGGAGGGTTTCACCCCTGGAAGGTGCTGACTTCCGGGTGGGCTAACTATGTCGTGCTGCTGCTGTTCTTCAGCAGCCGCGGCATGTACAAAGTTTTGTGGCTTACGTCAAAACTGGCTTGTTCGTCGAATCTGCGAAGAGTGCGCATCGTGCTCGTGCAGATACGGGCATTCTAACTACGTCTCTGCGTTGTAGGCTCAACGAGGCAATCAATGCTGGGGTAAACGAATTCTGTAGTCGATGCCCACTCGACAAATGGGTAGGGAGAGGGGGGAGGGCTTCCTAGAAGGATGCTGCCTCTTAGAAGGCGCCGGCTTTACGCCTGTAGACGAGGCCCGCGCCTTCTAAGAAGCAGGGTGCTGCTAAGAAGCCTTCTCCCTCCCCCTTCCCTCAGGTCGGGCATGTCCCCCTAAAGGCGGATTTGGGGCGAAAGTCAAAAACACCGAAAAAATACACGAAAATAATCAAATAGACCACTAAACAATACCGGAGAAAAAACCCAATCTTAATCTTTTTAGGTCTGTAGGGCTGTAGGGCTATATGGGATATAGGGCTATTGGGCTATAGGGTAATAAAGCTACAGGGCTATAGAGCTATAAGGCTAGAAGGCTATAGGGTATAGGGGTATAGGGCTATACAGCTATAGGGCTATACGGCTACAGGGCTATAGGGCTATTGAGCTATAGTACTATAGGGCTATAGAGCTATAGAGCTGTAGGGCTATAGGGCTACAGGGCTATTGGGCTATAAGGCTATAGGGCTATAAGGCACCCCCGGGCACCCGGGCACCCCCAGGCACGCCTGGGCACCCGTGCACCCAGGCACCCGGGCACCCGGGCACCCTTGGGCACCCAGGCACCCGGGCGTGCGGCGAAAATCGGCGGCCAACCTAACCTAACCATATGAATCTGCTAAGACCCCTCAGAGGCAAGCTCTGTTTGGGGCAAAAAGCCCGCAATGTTTTCACTATTTTTGAACGGGCCCGACTTAACCCTTCCCCACCTCTGCGCATGGCCGATCCTCCCTGGCCGCCAGAGGACCGGGCGGCTCCTCGGACTGCGACCCCCCTGGCCCCCCGGGCCGCCGACCGACCCGCGGGGCTTGAGCGACTTGGACTCCACGATGTTCGGCGTGGTGCACGGGAACCGCAGCTCCTGACGAAAGACCAGCACGCACCCGTGCTCATAGGGTAGGTCGGGCATGTCCCCCTACAGGCGGACTCCGAAGGAAAACACTAGTAAAAAGATGCTCCATAATAGTCAAAATGATAGAAAAAAACAGCGTGCCCAGACTATTTTTTTGTAAAGCCATGTTTGAATTTTTCTCCTGTAGAGGGACGTGCCCGATTTAACCATAGGGGGATCGGAGGGAGGAGGGCTGGCCAGTTGTGGGCATGGGCGCGTGTTGTCGGATCGCGGGGGGAGGCTCCCGTGCGAGCGGGGGGCCCATCCGACAGCACGCACGCAGGGCACCCATCCGCCCCCCCTGTGGATACGGTCCGGGCGTGTGCCCAGACGTGCGACGTCCTCGTGTCTCCAAGGACGGGGCCCCTGAAAGTCCTGACCCTTTCCCGGGGACCCGCTGCTGCTCCTGAGTCGCTTCCAGACGGTCCCGAAGTCCGGCGAGGGCCCCCGAGGCCGCAATCGGCCAGAAACCGCTCGTCCTGATCCTTAACGAAGCGATCATATCTGGGTGTTGTTCTAGAAGGGGGAGAAGAAAAAGAGGAACAAAAAAAACGGCACAACCATAAACTGTTGGGGCTCCGCGCGGATTTCTTGCATCCGCGCCGCACAACCCCCTCCCTGGCGCACGGAGCGCGCCAGGGGCGGCGCCAGGAGCGGAGCCAGAGGCGCCGCCAGGGGGGTCCCAGCGCAGGTCCAAGAAATCCGCGCGGACCGTCGAAAGCTTATGTCATTTTGTTGCAGATTGATATTATGGTTAGTATCAATGCTATTCTATTATTATTACTACTGTTATTATTAGTATTACTGCTATTCGTAATAGTATTACTGCGATCATTATTAGTATTAGCACTACTCTTCTTCGTATTAGTTCTACGCTTACTATTACGAGTTGTATCATTCGTCAAAGCATTATTTTACTTGGTATTATTCGTCTGATCATTGTTATTATTAGGTTTTTCTTCGTCGAATGTTCACATTAGTATTATAATATTCATATTCATCCTATGTATTAGTATTACCCTGGTTATTCGCATTAGCATTATTGCGCGTCTTCTTCTTAGTACTATTATTGATATTATTATACGTAATACTATTCTATGATTATTAGCATTATCCTTATTTCTTATATTCGTAGCATTCTTAACATTATGATTTGGTTTTGGTATTAATCGTCTGACTATTACTATTCGTCTTCGTGTTATTCTCACTAGTTGCCTTCTTCCCACTCTTCTGATAACAGCTGATACTATTACATTATTATTCGTCTTATCATTATTATCATTATTATTACTATTCTTCGTCCGCTCCAGCGTCGCCCGCCGCGGCACACCGCGGGCGTTCAGCCACGACAGCTCGTAGCAGTTCCAGACGTCCTCGCCGTCGAACGGCAGCTGCGGGCCCGCGCCGAGGCCCAGCGGCGCCGGCAGGGCGTCGGGCGGCGCCGCCCGAGGCGGCGCCCCGGGGAGGTGCGGGCCGATCGGGGGGTCGGGGGGCAGCCACTGGTAGGTCGGGCCTGTCCCCAAACAGGGGCACTCTGGGTGAAAAATGATATATGATAATATATATATATATATATGAACAGATTGAAACAAGTATATATATATATATAACAACAACAAAAAAAAAAAAAAAAAAAAAAAAAAAAAAAAAAAAAAAAAAAAAAACTGCTCAAACAAAAGTGTTTTTAAACATATCTATATGCATAACACACACTCACACACACACACACACACACACACGCACCCCCCCCCCCCCAAAAAAAAAAACGTCCCCTGAGCATTTGTTGCAACTATTTTTGAGCATCCCTCCTGTAGAGGGACTGGCCCGACTGAAAGCTACTGGGAGATCTTCGTCGGAAGAACTAAAGAGAATTACAGTCGACCCGTGTCACAGGGATGCACGAGGAGGACGCACGGGCCTCGGAAGACCGTGTCGAAGCTTCTCGGGCGGGGCGCGGCCCGCGAAAGCGGCCAGGGATAGACCGAGGAGGCAGGGATGCAAGGGTACCCTTGGGAAGGAAGAAAGAAAAATTGAAAAAAGTCCACAAATATTCAAGACAGGTCAAAAAAAAGTCGACAAATCGTGCCCCATACTGTTTCTTTTACTACTCTCGAATATTCCTCCTGTAGAGGGACATGCCCGACTTAAGATCAGGGAGAATCAAGCCCCATTGGGGGGCTGCTACACCGGATCAGGCCGCGGAGCAGGCGGGACTAGGCCGGATCAAGCGGGGTTAGGCCGGACTCAGCGGGGTCAAGCTGGACGAGGCCGGGTGGGCAGAGTCAGAAGTTGACGTCCCAGGAGTGGCATCCGGACGGGGGGGGGGAAGCTGGCGGAGGCACGAAGGAGTCAGGCGGGCAGGCAAAAGCGAGCGTTTTTGTGTCACGATAAAACGAGCGACCCCTCGCGTCGTGAACAAAATCACGACGGGAGGTTCTTCGTCATTTTCAGCCTATGGGGGCCCTTCCCTGGCCCTGGGGCCGTCAAAAAGCGACTCGGGATGAAAAACCGGTCCCAGGGAAGGGGTCCAGCCCTCCTGTGGTCGACATGCGGAAAAAATCACAACGTCGGGGGTCTGGGAATGATGCTTGAAAGGATGCCTCGAGAGAGCTTGCAGGCTTCGCAAAGGCTTCCGGCACGCGCGCTGGCGCTGCAAACTCACATCAGAGGAGGCGCTGCAACGATGCCCGTCAGAGAGCCGCGGAGACGAAGCTGAGGGGGAAGGGGCGCGGGGGGGCGGTAACGTGACGTTGCGCGCTGGCGGCGTGTGGGGATGTCCAGGAATAACCAAAAAGACGCCCTAGAGGTCAGTACAAGTCGTGACATTACCTGGGGGGTGGGGGCGGCCAGCGCCGGTAACGGCCGCTGTCGCGAAAAGGCGCCGACCCGTCTTCGTCGTCGTCGTCGTCGTCGTCGTCGTCGTCGTCGTCGTCGTCGTCGTCGTCGTCGTCGTCGTCGTCGTCGTCGTCGTCGTCGTCGTCGTCGTCGTCGTCGTCGTCGTCGTCTTCGTCGTCGCCGTCGTCGTCGTCGTCGTCGTCGGCGCCTGGGCGCGCTCCACAGCCCACTGGGGGGCTGCGGCGGAAAGGGGGGCCGAGGCCGCTCACGAGCGGCGAACAGATCCGTATCCGCGCCCTCGCGGTGTGGATTCTGGGGCGCGATCACACGGATGCGCGGTCCGGTCGCGATCCCGCGGATGCGCGGTCGCACGGATACAGTCGGACCTCGGCCAAAAGAACGCCCCTCCAAAAACATGAGACCCTCCACCAGCCAAAAGACACACACAGAACATCCAAGGCTACCCTCCCCAGGATGCACAAGAGCATCCAGCAAGCACGAAGAACATCTGAATACCCTCCTCGGACCGACCTCCATCTTATACCTCGTTGGCGGCGCGCACAGGGGGGTTGGAGGGAGGGGGAGGGCTTCTTAGAAGGAGGCTGCTTCTTAGAAGGCGCCGGCCTTACATCTACAGGTAAGGCCCGCGCCTTCGAAGAAGCAGGGGTGCTTCTAACAAGCCCTCCCCCCTCCCCCCACCCCCCTGCGCGTGGCTGGCCTCGGTCCGACTGTGCGCTCGGCGCGGGGCATCCGCGCGCAAAAGCGCCCCCTATCCACGGGATCGCGGCCCAGGGGGCCGGCCGCGAGGGCAGCGGATGCGCGGACATGTCTTCCGCCCACGGGCCCGCCCCCGACCCCTCCGGCGGGCACGCGGGCCGAGGCCGGCCGGGGCCGCAGGGGAGCTGGGAAGAGGGGAGGCTGGAAATCCTTAGGAGGCAACTACTGGGAGGTCTTCGCCGGAAGGGCTGAGGAGGCTTAAGGCCCATTGGGGGGCTGTTACGCTGGAGTGGGCCTCAGACTGAGCGGGATCAAGCAGGATTGAGCGGGATTAAGCGGAATTAGGCCGCATAAGACGGGATGAAACAGGATTAAGCAGGATTTCGGACAAGGGCAAAATCTGAATTTGACCTCCCAGGAGTTGCATCCGAGAAATCCCATGAGAAAAAGATGAATGCCACGAATGGAGGTGGCAACCAGGGCCGGGAAAGACTGGCAGGGGCCGAAGCGCGAGCCCGAGGGAGTTGAGACGAGGTCGCCAGGGCCAAACAAGCCGGAGGGGAACGCCAGGGCTGGGCAGAGTGGAAGGGATGGCCCTGGCCACTTTTCCACCCTTGATGTGTCGTGTCGGACGAAGGGCGGAAGTAGGGTAGCAAAGGGGGGGTACCGAATACTCCTCGTCGCCAGGTTTTCAGATTAAAACTCTGGCCTCTGACGGCCGTTCGGGCCGACCGGGGCACCCCCACAGCGCCATGGGCAGGGCGCAGAAGCTGGAGAGCATCCAGAAGCTGGGAAACCGCCAAGGACCTGCCAAAACGCCCGAGAACCCCAAACCTCGAAGCCCAAAACCTCGAACCTGCAACTCCCCCCTGGGCCAGGGGGGCCAAAAAGTACCGATACTGTGAATCCCCAGACCTCTACAGGGGTACGCTCCCGGCCCGAATTTCGACAAGGGTCCCCCAGGAGGCCCAAAGAGGCCAAGACGAGCGAAGGCAGCGGCAGCGGTACCTTTTCCTCCTCCGAGGGGCCAGCTCAGGGGAGGGGGCGGGCTCGGGGGGGCAACGCTAAGGGGGGGAAACATCAACCTGCAGTCGGCGATGCATCGCCGACAGATCAGCGACGAGACCCCGATAGCCAATCCGCACGTTCTTGGGCGGGGCCTGGCTGTCGTTAGGTCGGGCATGTCCCCCTACAGGCGGATTCTGGACGGAAAAAAATAAAAAGTTGCCCAAAAAATGTCAAAAATCATCAAAAGATCGTCCCCAGACAATTTGTTTTACTATTCTTGAATATTCCTCCTGTAAAGCGACGCGCCCGACTTCAGGCTATCGGGCCCACATCGGCGACGAATGGGCGATTGGGAGTCGATGCTGCATCCCCCCCTGACCCTGACCTTCCAGAGTGCCAGAAAACAGCACCCCAGACCTGCAGACCTATCTGGACTGCCCCGAACCTCCACAGATCTTAGGAAGTCGCCGTCCTGGTGCTCTTTTCTAGCCCTCCTTGAAGGCCAGGGTGGGCCTACCCTGACCTTCCAGGAGGGCAAGAAAAGAGCACCCAGGACGGCGACTTCCTAAGTTCTGTCGAGGTTCGGGGCAGTCCAGACAGGTCTGCAGGTCTGGAGCGCTGTTTTCTGGCACTCTGGAAGCTCAGGGCAATCCTCCTCCTCCTCCTCCTCCTCCTCCTCCTCCTCCTCCTCCTCCTCCTCCTCCTCCTCCTCCTCCTCGTCCTCCTCCTCCTCCTCCTCCTCCTCCCCCCCCCTGAGCCCATCCGCGCCCCCCCGCTGCCCCGAGGCGGGCCTCCTCGGGCGCGGCCCTGGGCCCTGCCGGGGGCAGCGCCCTCCCGCGGGAGCGCGGCACGGGGAAGAGCACGCCCGGGCTGTAGACCTCGGGGAGAAGGACCATCTTTGAGGCGCTGGAAGGGTCGGGAGCGGCCAAGAGGGGGGTGTCCAAGAGGGGGGGTGCAAATCATGACGGGCGGCATGTGCGCGGCCCAGCGGGGGGGCCTGGGACGCAATAAAATAAGAAGAGAAGGCGCCATGAAATCTGAGGAAAAATCATGGCCCGCGCCATGAAATCCACCCCCTCTAGTCATCACCCCCCTCTTTTCCGCTCCCGAGAGGACACTCTCCGACTCCGCATCCGGCCACATGGCCAGGCGGCCAGTCGGGGAGTCGGGGAGTCGGCCCAGTCAGCCAGTCGGCCAGTCGGCCAGTCGGCCAGGGACGGCGGGGGGGGGGGCGTCGGGCAATGACCCCCGGTGCCCCCCAAAAAGTGTCCGACGGACCTCGGGGGCGTCCACCCGCTCGCCCAGGGGGCCGCCCGCGGGCTCCTCGCCCATGCCGCCGCCGCCCCCCGCTCGCCCCCTGGGGGGCGGGAGCGGCGGCTCCCGCGGGGCGCCGGGCCCGGGCGCGCAGCGCCCGGGGTCACCGCAGAAGGCTGCGGGCGAGCAGGGCCAGGGCGTGACGACTGGGCCCAGGGGCACAACAGGTAAATAGACACTGATTCCAATTTCAAGGGCGTGACGACTGGGCCCAGAGGCACAACAGGTAAATAGACACGGATTCCAATTTCAATGTACAATCCTATTCGAAGAGATGGGATTTCCACTCCCAATGTTCAATTCCAATCTCAATTTACACATTCCAATAGACACTAACTCCAATTTCACAAGGGCACACAATACAGCCGGCCCGTATCATCATAAGGATGCGCGATGAGGATGCAAGGGCCTCGGGAGGCCGTGTCGAAGCGTCTCGAGTGGGGCGCGGCCAGCGAAAGTGACCAGGGAGGGGCCGAGGAGGCGACGATGCAAGGGGGGGTACCTTTGGGAAGGTCGCCCATCCGTATTATGCGGGTTGACTGCAAGTAGACACGCATTCGAAGATCCCCGATCTGTTTCCATTCTCCCCAAACAGGTTTGCACTAAGGGGTTGGCCACGTGGTCACGGAACTGGGCCTGCGGGTCGGTCCCGCGGCCATGTACCCGCCGTCGCCGCCCCCTCGCCGCCTCGTCGCCGCCCGTCGTCTGGGCCCACGGGTGGCTCTGGCCGCCATGTCGCTTCCGTCGCCGCCCCGTCGCCGCCCCGTCGCCGCCTCGTCGCCGCCCGTCGTCTGGGCCTGCCTGGCGCTCTGGCCGCCATGTCGCCGCAGTCGCCGCCCCGTCGCCGCCAAGTCGCCGCCCGTCGCCTGAGCCTGCGCGCCTCTGTAGCCGTCGTGTCGCCGCCGTCGCCGCCCCCTCGCCTGGGCCTAGGGGCCGCTCTGGCCGCCATGTCGTCACCATCGCCGTTTCGTCGCCGCCCGTTCCAACGTGGATTGCACCACGCAGATTGCTCCTGTCCACTCGCGCGCGTCGTCCCGCGCGCGTTTCGGAGCTTCAAACACTTCTGGCCCCGTGAAGATGTCAACATCGAGGTGCCCGAAAGCCTTACAAAATGTCCCGCTTCTGATTCGTTCCTACAAATCAGCACACCAACACATAAATAAAACGAAAAACGCGCGCCCGCGGTCTTGCGATTTCCTACCGAAAGAATGAAAAAATGTTCAACCTGTCGATGGAAAATAACGAAACAAAGAATGCCTCTCGCGTGCGCATGTTGGAATCATTCGGAAGCCCCTGCGCGCTTGCTGGGGAGGCACGACCCCGGTTAAAAAATACAACGCGGGCCACTCGCGCGCGTCGGCCGCGCGGAAATATCGAAAACCTCCCTAAACCTTAATCAACGACCAATGGACATTATCTTCGTCATCTGCGTGTCCAACAATAGCGCCGTCATTGGCCTTGCCGTCATCATCGCCATCATCGCCATCATGATCGTTACTATCAGCATTGTTTCCACCGTTGGCGACATCACCATGACAACGCGCCCGCCCGAATCACCAACCCGCACTGCAGCGCCCGCGCGTCACTGCGGCCTGGAAGACGCGCTGGAAAGTCCCCAACGGTCAGCGCCACCGCGGCGGAGTCGGCCGCGCCAAACTAGATGGCCACTCTACGCGCGAGCTGGCGCGCGCTAGCGCGCCCGCAAGAATGCGCCAGCCAGCGCCAAACCGCCATGGCCGGGCGGGTGGGCGGGGGGGACGATTCTGAACTGTGGGCTCGACAATTTCCGATTCGGCAAGGCGCATTGCACCACACAGATTGCCAAGCAATGTCCCTTTCCCGCGGGAATATAAACTCTCCCCCACCCCCCTCGGGTTCATCGGCCGCCCTTGGGATAACACAACGTACACATGATTATGCCGCATTTCTCGTTTCGCTATGCCTATATCCCGTCCCAGGAATACCCTTTACCGCCCACAAACACACACACACACACACACACACACACACGCACGCACGCACGCACGCACGCACGCACGCACGCACGCACACGCACGCACACACACACACCCACACACACACACACATACACACACAGAATACACACACACACACTTCACCCCTATAAACTGATATTGTGCGCGCGCTCACTGATCAAACACACGTTCAAAGATTCGCCAGTTTACGAAATCGGAATCCCAAAAACAAACGCAAGTGCCGCAAAAGATTTCAAGATCGAGTTTGCGCGATTTCTTTAGGAAACCATAACTAACTGTTCAAACTGGGGGGCGCGAGCCCTGTCAACTAATGCCACGCGAGCAATTCGCGCGTGTCGGCCGCGCACCCACGTCGACCCCCCCCAAACCTTCATCAGCGACACATGGACATCATAACCGCGGTCGGCGTGGCCAGCGTCGGCGCCGTCATTGGCCCTGCCGTCGTAATCGCCATCATCGCCACCGTCATCGCTACTATCACGATCGTTCCCGCCATTGTGGACGTCACCATGGTACCGCGACCGCCCGAGTCACCGACCGACACTGAAGTGCCCGCGTACCAACGCGGACTGTTATGGGGCGCTGGGAAGTCCCCAACGGTCGGCGCCACCGCGGCCGCGTCGGTCGCGCGAAACTAGATGGCCGCTCTGCGCGCGCGCGGCCACAGAAATGCGCCAACCAGTGCCGAGCAGTCATCGCAATCGCCGCCGCGTTGGTTTTGCACGCCAACTTGTGGGCGGGAGGGTGAAATTATTTCGCGAGCAGGGGAACTGACAGACTCCAGCTCTGCCAGGTGGATTCTCTTTTCACAGAAGGAACTAAGATCTACCGCCCACCCACCCCCACCCCACCACCACCCACCCCACCTGGGATTATTCGCCACCCCTGGGGATGTGCAATGCACATACGGTTCTGCCCATCGCTCTAAACATGAATTCGCACCATCCAGCCGAGCCAGCCGGCATCGACCCACACACAGAGTGACACACACACACACACACACACCACCCCCATCCTCCTTGCAAAAAATCGGACTAGATGCGCGCACACTCGTTTATCCGAATTCATCCATGTTCAAGAGCCTCTTGCAAAAAAGGGGACGACGTGCACAAACGCGCGCCGTCGCGCGCGCATGCCGTAATCTTTCAGAAAGCCTCAAGCTTCGCAGGGATTCAAAATCGAACGCCTCGGAAACATTGAAACACATGGTTTTGCAACATGAGTTTTCAAAAACAGTCTGCGCGCTCTTCCAAATCCTTGAGGAAACCATTGGCGTTCCAAACTTCACATCAAGTACTAAAAAACGGGCCTCACACGCGCGCATGTCAAAATCACTCGAACGCCCTTGCGCGCTTGGGTGGGTGGGGGGGCACGACCCCTGTCAAAGCCGCCGACCCCTCCCTTGAGCCTCATCGGCGTGTGAGATGTCACCCCCTCTTCCCCCCGGGAGCCCAGTCCGGTCGACTTGGAGGGGGGTCCCCCGGGGACCGCTCGAACGCATCACTGGAGGGACGGAGGGTTCCAAAACAGGCCAAAAGGTGTACGTATCAAGAGGCCCTGCAGACAACGCAAGAGAGCCACAAAAGCCTCCGAAAGATCGATCCGAAACGCCCGCGCTGGCCTCCAGACGGCCCACGAGGCCCCCCATCACGCCCCAAGAAGCTCTCAAGAGGCGCCCCAGGACGGCCTCAGAGAACAAAAAATCGCCCCATCCCCAAGGGAAAACGCGCATGTCTAGTACATCCGTTTCTTGTACGTTCACAAACGTCCAAGACAGCCCAAGAAGTCTCCAGAATCGCCCCAAGACGGCCCAAGAGGTCCTCAAAAGGGCTCCCAGAAGACCCAAGCTGGCCCCAAGGCCGCTCAAGAAGCCCCCACGACGCTCCAGGGGGGCCCCAGGACAGCCCCAAGAGGGGGCATGGGGGAACCCGGACGAACATTTCGAGCATTCGACCCCAAACCGCCCCCCTGCTGACCCAAGAAGCCGCAAACACGCCCCCAGGGAGCTCTGAGAGGCCCGAAAGAAGCTCCCAACGGGCCTTCAAGAGGCCCCCTGGCTGTTCAAAAACTGTTCACCAAACGCTCCCGCAACGCCTCCCACGAGACCCCGACTGCCACCCGCATGGCCTCGGAGCCGCGGCCCAGGCACAGTGGCGGGATGTGCCGAAGGACATTCGACAATCAAAAGAATCCCAAGAAGCCCCCAAAAGGCGCCCAGGAAGCCTTCGGGAGCAACACGCAACATCCGCCAGTCCCCAAAAGAGTCGGCTGCGTCACGTACACCTACGAATAAAAACCATGCGGGCCACTCGCGCCCGTCGGCCGCGCGCTTGTCGAAACCCCCTTTTCCAAACCTTCATCAGCGACACATGGACATCATTATCGTCACCGGCGTGATCAGGATCGGCAGCGTCATTTGCCTGGCCGTCGTCATCGTCATCGTCGCCACTAGCACCGCTGCAATCATCATCGCGTCGGCCGTTGTCGATGTCGCCATCATACCGCGCCCGCCCGAATCACCGACTCGCACTGAAATGCCGTGCGTCAGCGCAGCCTGTGAGGCGCGCTGGGAAGTCCCCAGCGGCCAGCGCCACCGCGGAGGCCGCGATCGCGCCAGACTAGCCGGCTGCTCTGCGCGCGAGCCTGCGCGCGCTAGCGCGGCCGCAGCGATGCGCCAGCCAGCGCCGGGCAGGCATCACAGTTGCGGGTGGGTGGGTGGGACGATTGCGCGAGCAGTGGAGTTGACAACTCACTGCGAACAACAAGTAATTATCCTTTTTTGAATAAACTCTACCCCCATCACCCCCCCGACTTAGCGGGAAGGCCTCGCGCATTGCAACTTGCATTTTCCCCATGAGTTCACATCATCCCAACCGGGCTGGAGTCTGGCCCCCCCTCATCCTCTGTAACATATACTATGCGCGCACACTCGTGTATCAAAAATTATCAGTATTCAAGAATCCCTTGAAAAAGTTGGATGAAGTGCACACGTGCGCGCCGTCTCTCGCGCATGCCGAAATCCTTCGAAAACCTAAGGTTCGCAAGGACTGCAAAATCGAGAGTCACGAAAACTTATACAAGCACATGGTTTCGCAACAAGGATTTGTCCTCAGCCTCCTCCCACCTCCTCGTGCTCCTTGCTCCGCCACCTCCTTCTCCTCCTCCTCGAAGAGGAAGTAGACGAGATTGCAACCGTTCCCTGGAACTTGGACCCGTCCGTGGCCCCGTCCTGGCATGTGCTCTTCTTGCTGCGCCCAGCCGTGACGACAAGAGAACTTGCCGAAGCACGCTTGGAGAAGACCCGAGACGACGACAACGACGACGTCGTCGCCGTGGTCGCCGTCACCATCGCCGCCGCAACGCTGCCAGGCCCGCCACGCCGAAGGCCGCCGCTGCCCGCCGATGGCCAGGCGGCGGCCCGCGCGCGAGGGGGGGGAAGCCGCCGGAAGCCCACACCGCCAGCCCTCCCGCCACTTCATGACGCGGTGGTTCCTCCGCCCACCGCTGCGGGGCGCCGACGACCACGACGACGCCGCCGATGTCGGCGCCCGCGGCGACGACGACGGCGACGACTACGACAACGACGACTAGAGGCCTCCCAGATGGGGTCGGAATAGATGGACTCAGAGGATGGCGACGCATCGTCAATGCCTCACCGACGCATCAGCGACGTCGGCGGAGAGAAAATCGGGATCCACATCGAGCCGCATCGCCGATGCAGCGTCGACGCGGCGCAATCCTCCGACCCCATCTTCTCCGACCCCACCTGAGCGACGAAAAAAAGGGGTCTTACGCGAGGTGACGTAGCGCCCTTACGCGGCGGCTTGCGCGGACCGCCCGCGCGGCACGCTGCATTGGAGACGAGGGCGCTTACGCGCGACCTTACGCGGACAGTTTACGCGCCCATGTCGGCGCAGACGACCCCATTTTTTACGTCACTCACCTGGGAGCCCAGAAAAGACCAACAATCCTCGGGAGGCTCGTGGACAGGCTGTGGGGATCGGGGTTCGTGTGGTGCTGCCCTTGGAAGCGAATATCGAGCACTCTCAAAAATCGTTCCAAAAACAACGGCACGCCTGGGGGGGGGATTGGCGGCGCGCACAGAGGGGGTAGGGGGAGAGGGGAAGGCCTCTTAGAAGGAGGCTGCTCCCTAGAAGGCGCCGGCCTTCCATCTATAGATGAGGCCCGCGCATTCTAAGAAGCAGGGGTGCTTCGAAGAAGCCTTCACCCCCTCCCCCTACCTAGAGGCCTCCTAGATGGGGTCGGAGTAGTTGGGGTCGGAGGATCGCGCCGCGTCAGAGATACATCGGCGATGCATCGGCGACGACCGCGTGAAGAAAATCGAGCTCCGCATCGAGCCGCATCGGCAATGCATTGGCGATGTGGCGCGATCCTCTGACAACATCTGCTCCGACCCCATTTAGGAGACCCTAGACTATCCCCCTCTGCGCGTGGCCGAGGGGAGCCTCCGGGGACCTCTGGCAACCTCCACGGACCTCCCGGGACCCAGGGCCCGGCACGCCGACGAGCCGTGGCTTTCCACATGGCCCCTTGTGCTTCTCCAGTTGGGGCCTCCGGGGGTGGGCAGGGGCCTTCGGAGCCCAGGAAATCCAAAAATTGCCTCTTCTGTTTCTTGACACCAGAGAATGCCCTGGGCGAAAAAGCAGCCCGATGTAGTAGGGCGGGGAGCTCCCAGGGGCCCTCTGGCTGGCAAGCGGTGGCCAGACGCGACATCCGCCCAGTGCGCGTCGCGAGAGGATCCCGGCGGGCGCCCCCGGACCCCACACACACACACACACAGGGGACTGGGTCCTGGTGAGCCCGTCGAAGGGCCGACCTGGCTCGGAGGGTCGCGTGGAGAGTTGGGCGTGGACTACCCGGGTTCAGCGCAAACCCAGCTCAGCCGATCTCGAACAAACCAGGCTGCAGTTTTTTTTGCTGGGGGGCCCACACCCAGCTCATCAAATATTGTAAGACCGCCTGCAGGGCCGCGAGCGGCTCCTAAACCTGGCTCGGCCAGACCCCGTCATTACAGGATCATGCAGAACCCAGCGCTCTGGCTGAGCCCCGTTTGCACTGAACCCTGGTACCCGCCGGCTGAAGAGGAAGGGGTCGTGAGCTCCGGTTGTGACTGCTGCTTTCACAAAGTCGCGGGCGGGTCGGGTGCCTTTGAGGTATGGCGACTTCTGCTTCTGCACGGCGTCGGGCGCGCCGGGGGGAGGCACGTGACCTTCCGGCCGGGAGGCTGGCGCGCAGGCGCAGGCGCCGCAAGGCGGCTCAGCAGTCGCCGAGGGAAAGCCGCAGGGCCCTCTCCAGCTCGTCGTCCTCCGCCCGCTGGGCGAGCACCTTCGGCTGGTAGATGTAGAAGCAGGCCCCCTCGTAGCCCGCGGGGCACCGCTGCAGGGCCTGCCAGAGCTCGGCCCCGGGCGTCTCCCTGAAGTAGGCCGTGCCCTCGAAGGCGCAGAAGCCGCCGAAGGCGTGCGTCTCCGCGCACTCCATGCAGGCCTCCAGGCTGGCCAGCGGCATCGCGTGGGCGTCCTGCTCGGGCTCGGCGTCGCAGCCCTGGAAGCAGGTCCAGCCGGGCCGGGAGAGCCGGCGCCCCGCGGCCTCGGCCTCTGCCATGCTGAGGTACCTGGCGGGCCAGGCCGGCTCCGCGCCCGCGGCGGCCACGCCCTGGCCGCCGCCGAGCGGCGCCTGCGCGCCCGCGTCGCCGCGCAGCGCCCGGCCGAGGTCCTCGGCCAGGTCGGCTGCCAGCGGCTGCTCGGCGAGCGCCGCCGCCAGCCGGAAGGCCTCGCCGCAGCGCAGGCCGCTGCCCTGCAGCCGGAAGCGGCAGCCGTCGTCCGCGAAGCCGCAGCGGCGCAGCAGCCTGGCGCACGAGGGCACGTCGACCACGGCGCTCTGGACGCTGCTGTTCGCCTTGGCGACCTCCCAGAACTTCGGCTCCGCGGGCTGCTCGAGCACGTTGCGCACCAGCCTCGCGAGGACCTCGAAGCTGCGCCGGGCGTCGGGCGACGCGCTGGCAACGCTGGCCACGAGCTCGCCAGTGGTGACCGTGGCCCCGGGCACAAGCAGATGGGGGTCGCAGTTGTACTCCTCTGGGTTAAGCATCCCGCGGGCTGGGGTAACTTCCGCGCCGCCCTGCACTTATCGAGAGGCTGGCGAGCGCCTGAGCCAAACGGCCTCGAGCCTGGGGGTACGACATGGCGCTGGCGGGCCAGCAGGCCTGGCGAGCCCCTTCCTAGAGGCAGGGAAAAAACTGCACGAGCCGTTTTCTTGGGAGCTCCGCGAGCCAACGAGGGGCCTCCAACGCCGATCCACGAACTCCGCGCAGAGCTCCAAAAGCTCATACTTGTGCAGGTCCTTGTTCATCGATTCCTGGCTCTCTTCGAAAAGGACGCTCACTGGAGAGCGCTTTGTATGTTTCGCGGTAGCGACCGTTACCGGCCTCGGCCGCACCCCTCTCCCAGGTAGTCACGATTCGTGCTGACGTCCGACATGTCTTTGGTTGTTCCTGGACATTGCCAGACGGCGCTGGCGCGAAACGTGACGTTACCAGCCCACCCCTCCGCCCCTCCCACCCCAGTCACGCCCGCTATCGCCTGGGAATGTAAAAAACACGCTCCTGGCAAGAGGCAACGGGACCGCCGCAAAGCGCTACTCCAGATTTCGTAATAAAGGGAGGGGGGTCTCATTTTGGGGGGGTCTCTTCCAGGCTATCTTGGAGGGCCTGGGGGGTCTGGGGACCATGTTTTGGAGGGTTCTCCCACGGGGGAGGTCTGAAATGGCTTGTCTTGGAGGGTCCAGACCCCCTCCCTTTTACTACGAAATCTGGAGTATACTACCCCAACGACACGCCGCGGCTTCGCTGCGCAGCTTCCCCGCGCTCGCAAGGCGGGGGTGCGCGGCTCGCCGGCCGCGCGCACGAAACGTGCTTGGCTGCAGCCTCCCCTGGCGGCACCGTGCCCTCTGCCGGCTGCACGGATACGGCGGGTGTGTGTGTGTGTGTGCGTGTGTGCGTATGTGCGTGTCGTGACGACCCCGGCGTTGGTCTCTGACACCGCGCGGACCTCACAACCCTGAACGGTCGGCGGCGTTTCGACCACCAGGTCGTTCCATGTCAGCCGTTGCTGGGCCGCTGGCGGCGTTCAACCTGGAACGCCCGCGGCGTTCAACCTCGAAGGGGCCCTGGGACACACAAACAAATACACACAAATAAAAGGATCCCCCATATTTTCCTATATTTTCTGTGCTCTGTCTTCCCCCCCACTTCCCATATTTTCCTATATTTCCTGGGGAATCGAAGATGAATTGTGTCTGTGTGATTTTTCCCTCCTGAAACCTGTCTGGGCCACCGGCGGCGAGTCGGCACGCCGCGGACCTGCCGTGCGCCAAGAAGGGCGGGGCTGGTGGCGGGCGGTCGCGGACTGGGCGCAACCGCTCGGTGAGGCTTCGGGCTGCGCACAGGCAGCCCCCCCCCAGATACAGTCGGGGCGTTGACCTAAGGAACCCTAAATCAGGAACGAGGCTCCTTTTTTCCAGGGGTCAAGCTTCGATTTCCCGTCAAAAGCACCAGGAAAACCTGAGGCAAGCTGTGAAACACTTAAGGAACACGGAGCCCCTCCCCAACGAAAAGGGGTCCTTCTTCAGCGACCCGACTGTAGTCCCGGCTGGCCTCAACAGGCCTCCCCAGAAGTCCAGGGCGGTCTCAGCACCCCAAACCTGGGGCGCGGAGCGCCCCAGGTGAGCCGCTGGAGGGGACGCCAGGGAATTGGGACCTCGGCGGACTACTTGGGGGGGGCCTCTTGAGGCCGGCCAGGTCTACCTGCGGGGGCGGTCGACGCGCAACCCGAAGCATTACCACAACGGCTCGCTCCCAGGGCGGTCACCGCCAGAGCTCCAGAAAAGCGCGGGGGAGCTGGGCAGGGGGGGAAGCAGCGCGCTGGATGCTCTGGATAGTCTGACGAGCGTGAGAGGGGGATTGCGCGGGGAAGGGAATGGGCTGACTGGTGCTGGGCGTTGGGGCAAGTGCGTCGCGTTGGGGGGGGGTCGGCGAGCGTGTGGGGGTGGAACGTGCCGCTGGACGGAGCGGAGTGGCATTGCGGGGTGCCTACTCGCACGTCTACCCCCAAGGGTCGAACCTGAGCTTGAGATACACCTGCGAGGCCAGCAGCAGCGCCACCACCAGCAAATGGCGGCAGGTGCGACGGAGATAGCAGTTGGAGGCGGAAAAGGGAGAATGCGGAAAATACACCAGGCACATGGAGCTGGTCAAGGGGACGCAGAAACACACACACACACACACACACACACACACACACACACACACACACGCACACACACACACACACAAACACAAAAAAAACGTGTGATGTTCCGCATCCCCGCCTGTGTGTGGGTGCGTGTGCGTGTGTACGTGTGTGCGTGTGTGCGTGTATGCCTGTGCGCGTGTGTTTGCGCGCACGTGTGTGCGTACGTGCGCGTGTGCGTGTGCGCGTGTGTGCGTGCGTGTGCGCGCGTGTGCGCGTGCGCGTGCGTGCGAGTGTGCGCGTGTGCGCATGTGCGTATGTGTGTGTGTGTGTGTGTGCGTGCGTGTGCGTCTGTGCGCGTGTGTGCGCGTGTGCGCGGGTAGGGCGCCTACCTCGACGGGCTGTCTCGGGTGCGGGCCCCGGGCCTCCGCGCCTCCCGCCGGGGCCGCGACCCAGCGAGAGAGAACTCCGCCCGCGGCCTCCGCGGGAGGCCGTCCGCGTGCGGGCCCACGCCCCGCTCGGCATCCCTCTCGCGAGGATGGTGTCCTCCTCCTCCTCCTCTCCTCCTCCTCCTCCTCCTCCTCCTCCTCCTCCTCCTCCTCCTCCTCCTCCTCCTCCTCCTCCTGTCGATGCCCGACCTGACGCCCATGCGGACCCATGCCCGCCTCGGCACGGCCGTCGTGCGGATCGTGGCCCCCAAGGGAGCTCCACGTGCGGCCTCGCAGGAGGGGGGGACGCACGTGGGCCGCCGCAGCGCCCACCTCCTCGGCACACCCCTCGCGCAGAGCGTGGCCACACGGGGGGCTCCACGCACGTCTCGGTGGGCGGCGTCCGCGTGCGGGCCCAGACTCCTTTCGGCACACCTGTCGCGAGCACGGTGGCCCCATAGGGAGCTCCACCTACGCCTCTGAGACCTCGTTCGCAGGCTGACCCACGCCCAGTTCGGCACACAGCTCGCGCGGATCGTGGCCCCACGGGGAGCTCCACCTGCGGTCTCCGTGGACACGTCCGCAAGCATGCTCACGACCAGCTCAGTACACCCGTCCCGCAGGTCGTGGCTCTTAGGGAACGCGCGGCGCTGCAGAGAGAAAATGAGGCCGAATAACACAGGAGGTTAGAGAGTTAGAGGCGGGCTATGAAAACCACGGCGATCAGGACAGTGGCGGGTAGTACTTGCAATGAGCAGCTGTAGGAAAAGGAGTCAGAGGGGAAGAGAAGGGAGCGAGGAGAAGCGAGGGGAAAGGCGGGAAGAGGGGATGAGGGACGGAGGGAGAAGGGAGAGGAGAGAAGGGAGAGGAACGAGAGGGGGGACGGCGGTCAGGACAAGTAATTGCACTGGGGGGCAGAGGAATAATGCGTCGGGGCCGTCATGTGGTCGGCGCGCTTAAACAGTGAAGCCGATTTGCCGTCAAGGCTCGGCATCTGACGACTCCTGCTGAGGAGGGAGGATGGAGGAGGGAGGCGAGAGGAGGGAGAAAGAGGAGGGAGGAGGGAGGACGGAGGAGGAGCGAGGAGGAGGGAGGGAGGAGGGAGAAGAGGAGGGAGGAGGGAGGAGGGAGGAGGAAGGAGGGAGGAGGCAGGAGGCAGGAGGAGGAGGAGGAGGAGGAGGAGGAGAGGAGGAGGAGGAGGAGGAGGAGGAGGAGGAGGAGGAGGAGGAGGAGGAGGAGGAGAGGAGGAGGAGGAGGGGAGGAGGGGAGGAGGAGGAGGAGGAGGAGGAGGAGGAGGAGGAGGAGGAGGAGGAGAGGAGGAGGAGGAGGAGGAGGAGGAGGAGGAGGAGGGAGGGAGGAGGAGGAGGAGGGAGGAGGAGGAGGAGGAGGAGGAGGAGGAGGAGAGGAGGAGGAGGAGGAGGGGGAGAAACGCCGAGGTCGACAGGAGGGCCATGTCCGGTGGGCAAGAGGGCGAGAGGACGAGTCCTGAGCACGTTGGCGGCGCGCAGCAAGGGGGAAGGGGGGGAGGGGAGGGAAGGCCTCCTTGAGGGAGGCTGCTTCCCGAAGGCGCCAGCCTTGCATCTACAGACAAGGCCCGCGCCTTCTAAGAAGCAGGGGGGCTTCCCCTGAGATCCGACGCAGCAAAAAAATGCAACATCATAGAGAATCACGCCCCGAGATCTGGACTCCATCTCTCTGCGTCATGTTCGAGCCAGATCGATCTGTGAGGGTCCCGCGGCCCGAAAAAAAAGCGAGAACGCCCGGCTCGAAAGAATTGAGACGACAGGACCTCGGGTCTAAGACGAGGAGCCGAACTCTATACGCCAATACTTTTTCTGGCCCTGCACTGACACTTGCACAAGAAAGAAGATCCTGGTGTATACGGGATCCTGGTGTAAACATGTTCCGTTGTTTCCCCGTGAAGCGGATACACAAAGCATACACCACACCACCCCGACGTCGTCCCCGACCCTCAAAAAGTCCTGGGATTGCCCGCCACTGGTAATGTATATGCCCCAGCTTCCGATAAGAAGCCTTCCTGACGACCTACTAGACCACCCCAACCCAACCCGAGACCCGAATTTGGCCCGAATTTCGAGTTGGGGGGGGGTCCATGTGTTTTTCTATGTTCCCCGACCCCCTCCCCCCACCGGAAATGGAGGGCAGATTGAAGCCTTCGGGTTGGGTTGGGGTGGTTTGGTGGGTGGCGACCCCCTCCCCCTGCCCCCCCTCTCCGCGCGGCCGAGCACACACACCGCTCCTGGCCAGGCTCCCCCCCCCCCGAGCCCAGAAGCGGTACAGTGCGCCGATCGCCTGCCCCGGCCAGGCCCTGCACACCACGTGGGCCCAGCACGTTGCCTGGCCAAGACCGCTGCCAACAGTGCGCGCTCGCGCGCGAGGGCTGCCCAACCCGTCGTCCTCCTCCTCCTCCTCCTCCTCCTCCTCCTCCTCCTCCTCCTCCTCCTCCTCCATAGTGCGCGCTCGCGCGCGCGGTCGTTCCCGCGGGCTCCGCCCCGATCCGCTCCAAGGGTGCGAGGCAACGACAGGAGGGGGGGACCATCTCAGGGGGGGGGATATTGAGCTGGAATCGGCGATGTGTCGCCGACGCTTCAGCGATAGGCCCCCGTGAGAACAAGTGAGGGCTACCAAGCCCGATCAGGAGGTCATGAGTCTGGACAAAGCAGATTAAGCTCAGGATTAAGCCCGCTTGAGCCAAATCAAGGAGGATTGAGCGGAATAAACTGGGATCATCCCAAGTTACGGCGATGTTCGGCCACGGAACATACCAGCACCGATGCTGAATGTAATCTCCGAGGAGTTCCTTCCTACCTATCAGGCCCTATCGGCGACGGATGGGCGATTGGAGGTCGATGCGATTCCCCACTAGGCCTACTGCCCCCCGCCCCTGCTGGCCTTCGGGTCATACTTCGGGCGGGTGTCGGCCGACCGTTCGGGGCGATCTCCGAGCAACCCCGGCACGCCCCCGGCGAGGCGCAGCCGCTGGAGGGCACCACGAGGCTGGACCACCGCCGAAAACCCCCCCCAAACAAAGACGCCCGAAGACCCCGAAGACCTCGAGCCCGCCGTCCCCGAGCCCCCCGCCCCCCCCCCCCCCAGCGCTGCCCGTGCGAGGCCCCCGCGCCGAGCGCACCGCCCGCGCGCGCCCGCCAGTGCACGCCGTGGAGCGCTGCGGCGGCCGCCACCGCGCACGAGACGCCGCAGTCGTCCGCCACGGCCCCGAAGATTGCCCGCGCCTCCGACGAGGAGAGCGCGCGCGCTCGCCCCACGGCGCGGGAGAGGGGAGGGGCGACCGGTTGTTACTGTGGCCCGTTGGGTGTTAGTGTGGCCCGTTGGGTGTTAGTGTGGCCCGTTAGTGTGGCCGCAGTAGCACCTTATCTCGGGGGGAGGGCGCCGGCCTCCACTGCTTCCTGGCGGCGCGCCGGAGGGGGCAGGGTCGGGTCGGGCAGGTCCTCCTGCGGGCGGGCGCTGGACGGAAAATGTCGGGGGTGGACAGAACCCTGTACAGTGCGGGTGCGGCCACAAGAAACCATCGCAAGAAACCCAACCCTGAGAACCCGTGCGCGAGGTGCACCTGAGGGGAAACCCGGAGCACCCCGAACGCAGCAGCTCCTTCAACGGCTGCGGGAAGTCACCGCGCAGCGCGAGCAGCGAAGAAACCCAGGATACCCTGACGAAAAGCATGTGGTTTCTTGATGCGCGCCCCCACTGTAGCTAAACGTAGCTTGGTGGAAACGCCCTCGGGCCCAAACCTGGCGTGCGCCATCCTGGGAAAATGACGGCCGCGGCGCCCTCTCGAGAACCGCCCCACGGCGCGGGCCTCCGCTGCTGGTGGGCTTGTCTTCCTCCACCACCACCACCCAAATTAGGAGGGGGAGGGGGTCCTCCTCCACCTTCTTCCCCCCTCCAACTCATGGTGGTGGTTGTGGAAAACAGGCCCATCAGCCATCTTTGGCGGCGCGCAGAAGGGGGCAGGGTTGGGTCGGGCATGTCTTCCTGCAGACGGGCGCTGGACGGAAAAATTCAAAAAAAGATTCAGAACAAATATTCAAGAATAGCCCAGAATCGTCAAACAGTCGTCCCCTGACGATCTTTGCACTATGTTTGAATATTCCTCCTGCAGAGGGACATGCCCGATTTCAAGGTAGAGGGGGAGGGGGGAAGGCTTCTGAGAAGGAGGCTGCCTCTTAGAAGGCGCGGGCTCTGGCCCGCGCCTCCTAAGAAACAGGGTGCTTCTGACAGGCATTTCTGAAGGGGCCCCAGGACACACAAATAAATACACACAAATAAACAGATTCCCCATATTTTCCTATATTTTCAGGGTGTCTGTCTTCCCCCCACTTCCCATATTTTCACATATTTTCTGGGGAATCGAGGATTGATTGTGTCTGTGTGTTTCTTTTCCTCCTGAATTTCCACCTCCCCCTGCCCCCTTCTGCGCGTGGCCGCGCGTTGCACGCCCGAAGCGGGGACGGAAAGCATGGGCACGATGCCACTGCCTGCCCATGCGTGACTACCTACCAGACCACCCCAACCCAACCCAACAACCCGAATTTCGGGTTGGGGGGGGTACGGGTTCCATACGTGTTTTGTCGATGTTCCCCGACCCCCCCAACTGGAAATGGAGGGCAAATCGAGACCTTCGGGTTGGGTTGGGGTGGTTTGGTGGGTGGTGAATGCGGAGCAAGAGCTGCTGTCCCCCGGAGCCCCTCTGACAGCAACTCGTCACTTCGGCGAGTCTATGCTGCAAGAACGGCAAGACTTGCTGCTCGACGGACCCCGAAGGACAGCAAACGATCAGCCCCGCAGGGTCTATTCATCAGTCCCGGGAGGGGGATCACCCAGTTGTTCATCACAAGCTGGCGTTACGTTGCCCCCGAACTGGTAAGCTTTCGGGCTGCGCACAGGCAGCCCCCACAGGTAAATTTGGTCGGTGATCTTCTGACCCAGGTCAATCCAGACCCGGGTCAGCAGGAAACCAAAAACTGCAATGCAGGAAAAAAAAATGCACCGCAGGTCTTCGCAGACCCGGGTCAGCCAATACGCGCGGCCGCCTCGCGGCCACGAGCGGCTCCCTAACCCAGGTCAGCCAGAGGGGGTCTTCGCAGGATCCTGCAGGATCCGGCGCCCTGGATGACCCCCGTCTGCACTGACCCCCGTCTCTTAGGCCCCCGAACAGACCCCCAGGTGGCCTCCACGGGCCCCCCGAGCGCAACCCGGGGCGATCTCCACGCCCCGGCGGCGCTCCTGGGGCGCTCCGAGGCCAGAGGGGGCGGAGGCGTCGAGACCGCCCCGGGTGACTCGGGGGGCCCGCTGAGGCCACCTGGGATCGGGAGCGGCCAAGAGGGGGGTGTCCAAGAGGGGGGGGTGCAAATCATGGCCGGCGGCATGTGCGCGGCGCAGCGGGGGGGCCAGGGACGTAATGGAATGAGAAGGGACGCCATGAGATCTGGGGAAATATCATGGCCCCCACCATGACATCCACCCCCCCCCCTAGTCAAGACCCCCCTCTTTTCCGCCCCTGAGCCACCTGGGACTGACTGCTCGAAACGAGCCTGCGGGCCGGCACTGCTGCCTGCGAGGGCCGTCTGCGCGCGACGCGACAGCGCACCAGGCACCGCCGCCGCCGTCGCGGGGGGGCCAGGGACCCCGACCTTCCGGGAGGGCTAAAAAAATAGCACCCGGACAGCGACTTCCTGCTTGCTGTCGAGGCCTGAGGCAGCCCAGACAGGTCTATATCGGCGGCGATGATAGGGGCGAATAGCCCAGGGGCAGGCAATACACGTATTCGCCCGGGAGCCTTTTCGAAGACATAGATCATCGGCGCACATGAATACATGTATTGCTCTCCCCTGGGCTATTCTCCCCTATTTTGTGGGCACTCTGGAGGGTCAGGGGCACGCCCTCCCCAGACCCCCGACTACGATTTCTTCTCAGCGTCGACCCCCAGAGGTCTCGACCCCTTCCCCCGGACCGGCTGTACATCCGGAGGGCCGCCTTCTGACAGTCCCGAGAGGCACATGCGAGGGGCCCCCCAGAGGCCGAAAGCAGCGAAAAAACCTCCCGACACGACTTTTGCTCACGACGCGAGGGGGTCCAGGTCCTGGCCCTATGATTATTTGGCGGCCGGCGAGGGGGGGAAGTGAGAAGGAGAAGCCCTTCTCAGAAGGCGGCGGGACTTCTCAGAAGCCCCCGCGCCCGCGCCTTCTGAGAAGTTGCTCCTGTCTTCGGGGGAGGCTCAGAAAACCTCTCAGAAGGCTGGGGGGGGACTTCCGAGCCTCCTGAAAAAGGCCTTCCCCTTCTCACTTACCCCCCCTCGCTCGCCGCCGACTGGTGGCGCGGTCCCCCCCCCGCGTTGTGCGGCCTTCCGCCCAGGGCTGTCTCCGGGCTCCCCCCCTCGGGGGGGGGCCGGCGCGTCGGCACTCCGGAGATGGAGCCCTGCGGCGCGGTGCCCCACAGCAGGGAGGAGGCCCCGAGCAGTGCAGCTGTTCTCTGCCCGGGAGCCCTTTCCCTGTCCTCGGGTCGGGGAGACGTACGTCACCAGCCTCGAACTTATCCCTATCCCTAAGATTGGCACGCTAAAAGGAGACGACAATCTTAGGGAGACACCCTCAGATACTGAGGAAATCCCTAAGATCGCCATCGTGATGAGGCGATACCCAACATAGGGATAGGGATATGTCCCAGGCTGGTAAGTACGGTCAGCCCGTACAGGAAGGATGCGCGATGAGGATATGAAAGGGCCTCGGGGACACAATTCTTGGCGGCGCGCAGAACGGGGGAAGGGGGAGGGGGGAGGGGCTTCTTAGAAGGAGGCTGCTTCTTAGAAGGCGCCGGCCTTACATCTACAAAGAAGGCCCGCGCCTTCTAAGAAGCAGGGGTGCTTCTAAGAAGCCTTCCCCCCTCCACCTACCCCCTTCTGCGCGGAGCCAGAATTCGAAGCACTTCGAGCGGGGCGCGGCCAATGGCGGTGGCCAAGGATGGACCGAAAAGGCAAGGATGCAAAGGAATCGCCTTGGGAAGGGTGCCCATCCTTACTGTGCGGGTCGACTGCACTCTGCCCGGAGGCCCTTTCCTGTCCTCAGGTCGGGGAGTCGTACGACTCGGGCTCGGGGGACTCGCGTCGGCCCGACGGGGCCGTCAGGAAAATGACGGAACCCGGTCTGAGATTTGACGCGAGCTCCCGCTGCAAACATCCCACGAAAACCTCACCGTCAAAACCCAGGACGGACTCGGCGAAAGGCGTCGGCAAGCCCTGGTTCTAGCGAGCTCGACATCTTAGGCTTTCCAGATCAAGGCCCCACCCCCGGAGCCCTATCTTTAGGTCGGGCCTGTCCCCCTACAGGGGAATGGTGGGCGAAAAACGACAAAAAATACTCCAAATTTACCCCAAAATAATCCAAATACGAATGATACTACAAATAGAAATAATAATAATGATGATAATAATAAGAAGAAGAAGAAGAAGAATATTATTATTAATAATAATAATAGTAGTAATAATGATAAATAACAATGATAATACTAATAATAAAGGTAATAAGAATATGATGATAATGATACTGTTGATACTAAAACATAAAAACAACAATAAGAAGAAGAAGAATCGCAAGCATTAAAAAACAAAAAAAAACTGATACTAAAAATAATAATAGTCATCATCATCAGCAGCAGCAGCAACAGCATCATCATCATCATCATCAGCAGCATCATCATCAGCATCATCATCATCAGCATCAGCAGCATCATCAGCATCAGCATCATCATCTGCATCATCATCATGATCAGCATCATCATCATCATCATCACCACCACCATCATCATCATCAGCAGCAGCAGCATCATCATAAAGTCCCGATCATAGGTTTGACTATGTTGAATATATCTCCTGTAGAGGGACAGGCCCGCCTGGGGAAACAGGTCCTGGGGGAAACGGGGCCCTCGACCCGAGGGCCTTCCCTCAGGACGAGATCTTCATCCTGAGTCGTCTTCTGACAGTCCTGGGGCCCATGGAGGGCCACGGGGGCCCGAAAACGGCGAAAGAAACCTGAGAACCCGTTTCCCTCAGGACCCGCTTCCTCCATGGCGAGTCTCGGCGGCAAGCGAGGGGGGGAGGTGAGACGGAGCGGGCCTTCTCAGAAGCACTCGGAAGTTCCCCGCACAGAAAGCTTCTCAGCGGAAGGCGCGAGGGCTTCTCAGAAGTCCAGCCGCCTTCTAAGAAGGCCCTCTCCTTCTCACTTCCCGCCCCCCTCCTCCTCCGCCTCCTCCTCCTCCTCCTCCTCCTCCGCCTCCTCCTCCTCCTCCTCCTCCTCCTCCTCTCCTCCTCTCTCCCTCCTCCTCCTCCTCCTCCTCCTCCTCCTCCTCCTCCTCCTCCTCCTCCTCCTCCTCCTCCTCCTCCTCCTCCTCCTCCTCCTCGCTCGCCGCCGAGAACCTTCGAGCCCCCGAGCGTGGGGCCCCCTCGCTCGCCGGATGGCGGCCCGCAGGCGGCGGAGGTGCCGCCCCTCGCCCCCTCCAGCAGACGGGCAGCTCCCCCAGCAGCACCGGCCCCACGGCCACGCGGTGGAGGCCCCGCAGGCTCACAGAGGAACCAACAGCGGCACGAGCATAAACCTCTTAGAGGTCCGCGCGGATTGCTTGGACCCGCGCCGAGCCACCCCCCCCCCCGGGCGCGCCCGGGGCGGCGCCAGAGGCTCCGCCAGGGGGGAGCCCAGCGCGGATGCAAGGATATCCGCGCGGAGCGCCAAGAGCTTATGCGTTATGCCGCCGTTTCTTCTTCGAGCTCAGGCCCGCGCGCGCGAACAGGCGCCGGATCTGGCGGTTGCGGCCTTCGGAGATCGCGACCTCGATCTCCGTCAGGTCCAGCGGGCACGGCCGGGCCGACCCCTGGCAAGCCTCGAGCAGGGGACCGCCTCCAGAATTGAGTTATCCCAGAGTTGACTTGATCGTCGAATCTACGACACATGCATAGAATCATCGTAGATCTACGAACAGTGTACGCGTTTGTTTTGTAGATTCGACGAGAAAGGCATGTCTGGGGAAAATCAATTCTGTAGTCGATCCCCTACTCGAAAATCATCCCCTTCCGCGGCGTCATCCGCGCCTTTCGAGCTTCCCTCTGGTCGCATACATACGTCTTAGGGCGAGGCGAGGGGGACGTCACGGCAGGGGATTGTCTGGCAGGGTTACTAGGTCGGGCACGTCCTCCTAGAGGCGGATTTTGGAAGAAAAACTAGAAAGAGTCAACAACAACAACAAGTGGCAACAGTTTCGCAGATCGCAGACCCCCCCAGGGACGGCGAGGTCTCGCGGGAGACAGGAGGCGGGCGGCAGGAGGTGGGAGGAGGAGAAGGGAGACGCGACCGCGGTGCCCTATTCAAAACGAATGCCCTACCAAGGAGGGTTGGGAAATATTCAAGAATAGCCCAAGTAGCCGAAAAATCGCCCCCTGACTATGTTTAAGATATTTCTGAATACTCCTCCTGCAGAGGGACATGCCCGCCTTACTGCCAGGGGTCGGCGAGGCCGCCCCCGCGTCTCCGGCGCTCGGCGGCGCTCCCGGCGGCACAGGGTCCCGCCAGCGCCGGACCACGCGGGCCCCGGCGGGCCGCGTCAGGACGTCGGTCGAACCGCCCTTCTCGGCTACACGCTGGAGCGACCCTGGGCCGACTACCTACCAGACCATCCCGACCCAGCCCGAAGACTCGGATTTCGGGTTGGGGTACCCTGACCTTCCAGGAGGGCTAAAAAATAGCACCAGGACATCGACGTCCTAATTCCTGTCGAGGTTTGAGGCAATCCAGATAGATCTATAGGTCTGGAGTGCTATTTTGTAGCGCTCTGGAAGGTCAGGGTAGGAGGTGCGGGGTTCATGCGCGTTTTGTTCGATGTTCCCCGAACCCCCCCCCACCGGAAATGGAGGGCAAGTCGGGGCCTTCGGGTTGGGTTGGGGTGGTTTGGTGGGCGGTGAAAGTAAGAGTGACCTTTGGTGCGCGGGTTTGTGGGGGCCGCGGGGGGACCAGACGCAAGCGCGCAAGACGCCACTATCGCGTCGCGTTCGGCGATCGGGGGACACCCCTGGGCCCGCACCAGAGGTCACTCCGGCGACAGCTCACTCTTGCGTCCAGTCGGCCTTTGGCGACCGCACGACCATGGCCAGCGGGGCGCGCAGTGAGGCGAGGCGCTCGTCACCGTCCCACAGGCGGCCGGCACAGATCGCCCGGTAGCGCTTCTGGAGCTGGGCCCCGGGGGAGCATAGCGCGAGGTGCATCGGGCGGTAGTTCGAGAAGACCACCAGCCCCGAGGTGGCCAGGTCGAGCCGCCCGATCAGGCTGAGCCGCCTCGTGCAGGCTCCCGGCGGAGCACCACCCAGACGCCGCAGGGCCTGCTCGAAGAGGTCCCACACAGAGACGGCGCCTGGGACGGGCTGGTTGGGCTGGCTCGAGAAGCCCGCCGGCTTGTGGAAGGCGCTCGGTGGCAACTCATGGGAGCCTCCAATACAATCTTGTCGGCTCTTGCGCATCGACGCTGGCCGACGCTACACCGACGCTGATCGACGCGAGATCGGCGCTCATCGGCGCTGAACGAGGCGCCAAATCGGCGCCATCTCATCGACTCCCAGACGCTAGTCGACGCTGAAGACGGAAGCACGAGGGCACACGAGGCTCGGGAGCGGCCAAGAGGGGGGTGTCCAAGAGGGGGGGTGCAAATCATGACCGGCGGCATGTGCGCGGCCCAGCGGGGGGGCCAGGGACGTAATGAAACAAGAAGAGGCGCCATGAAATCTTAAAAATATCATGGCCCCCGCCATGATATCCACCCCCCCCTAGTCATCACCCCCCTCTTTGCCGCCCCCGACACACGAGGCTCCTATGACCTGCTACCGAGGAAGGCGTAGTGCAGCGGGAAGGCCAGGGGCCGGGACGCGCCGAGGGCGCCCCAGGCGCAACGCCGCGCCGCCGACCTCGCCACGGCCATGCAGGTCCGGCCCGGGGCTGACTGCCTACCAGACCACCCCCACATCCCGACCCGAAGACCCGAAATTGACCCGAATGTCGGGTGGAGGGGGGGGGGGAGGGGAATTTGCAGGCTCCATGTGTCTTTGCCGCCGTGTTCCCCGACCCCCCCCCCCCTCCCCCCACTTAAGGGGGGCCACATGCGAACCCTACCCCCACCCCCCCACCACCACCCCTCAGAAATCGTGGGGGGGTAGGGGTAGGGTTCGCATGTGGCCCCCTACCACTGGAAACGGAGGGCAAGCGGAAGCCTTCGGGTGGGGCGGGACTCCTCAGAGGCCCTCGCGCCTTCTGAGAGGTGTTTGTTCTGTCTTCGGGGAGGGCTCTGAAAACTTCTCAGAAGGCCGGGGAACTTCCGGGACTTCTGAGCAGGCCCGCCCCTCCTCCCTTCCCCCCCATCGCTCGCCGCGGACGAGCGGAAGCCTTCGGGTGGCGCTGGGGTGGCTTCGTGGGCGGTGACTGGGGCAAAAAGAGAGAGCGAGAGCACTAAAAAATATCAGCCGAGGCGGAGGCGCTTGAAGGCGACTGGAACTGCACGGCGAGGATGCCCGCCCCCCCCCCTAGCGCGTGCGTTTCGGATTCCCTTCGGGGATCCTCCGTGAAAGGGCGGGGTCCGGCGGCAGCGGGCCCCGCGCCCCCCGGGGGGGCCCTCCCCGCAGGGAAGGGGCGGCGGGGCGCACACGCGCGCCCGGCGGGCCCGCGCCCTCGCGGCCTGCCTGTCGGGGGCGCGGTGCCGCTGACTACGTACCAGACCAGCCCAACCCAACCGGAAGACCCGAATTCCGGGTTGGGGGGGGTAAGGGTTCCACATGTGTTTTTTCGATGTTTCCCGACCCCCCCCCACTGGAAATCGAGGGTAAATCTGAGCCTTCGGGTTGGGTTGGGGTGGTTTGGTGGGTGGCGAGCCGCGGAGGCGCGGTCGCAGGGACCCAGACGTACAGTCAACAAGGGATTGTGGACGAAAAACCCAAAACTTCCCAAAAAGTATTCAAACATTGCGCAAAAGAGATCCAGAAATCGTCCCCAGACTATGCTTTTTCGATTTCTGAATATTCCTCCTGTAGAGGGACAGGCCCGACTTAAGCCTACAGGCCCACAGCTGACAGGGCGGAAGCGTGAGGAGGGCGGTGGGCTGGAGGCGAAGGTGACGACAGTCGGCCCGCATCAGAAGGATGCGCGACAAGGATGCAAGGGCCTTGGAAGGCCACGTCGAAGCTCTTCGAGCGGGGCGCGGCCCACGAAAGTGGCCGAGGGTGGGCCAGAGGGACAAGGGTGCGAGGGTATCCTTCGGAAGGTTGCCCATCCTTACTATGCAGGTTGACTGTACGGTGTTCCAACCTATTTTAGCGCTGATCACCAGAAAGAACTCCGAGCACAAAGAAAGCACCGAGACTGGAGGGTTCTCGCGTGCCAGGCCCTGGGAGGCGATACTCGTTTGACACTGTTTCGATGCTGTTCTGGGTGCTCGAAATTATATCTGGGATGTGATCCTCAAGTACGATGGGAGCAACATAAACCCAGACATCCAGACGTTCCACCACTTCCCCGGGGCCGCTTTCTCGTCCTGAGTCGTTGCTTGACGCTCCCGAAGCCCGGCGAGGGCCCCCAGAGGCCGAAGACGGCAACAATCCCGCCGCTCCAATTTTTTAGGTGTGGGCGTCACGCCCGTTTCGGCACACACACACACACACACACCACACGCTTCGTGGCCCATAGGGAGCTCCACCGAGTGCCTCGGCGGCGCAGTTCGCATGCGGTTCACCGCCCATTTCGGCACACCCCTCACACGTGTCGTGGCCCGATAAGGAGCGTAAACGACTGCCTCCGTGGCGCAGTTCGCATGCGGTTCCCCAGAAATTTCGGCACACCACTGACACGTTTCGTGGCCCCATAGGGGGCTCCATCTGAGGCCCCCGTGGCGCAGTTCGCATGTGGGCGTCACGCCCGTTTCGGCACTCCCCTCACACGTTTCGTGGCCCTGTAGAAAGCTCCACCGAAAGCGATTGCGGCAACGAGGCACTCAACTGCATATGATTGGGTCCTTCGTCAGGATAACTCAATGTTCTCCGTCGTAAGAAACGACGGAGAGCTCACAGAGCACTCCCAAGAGAACCCCAAGAGGGCCAAATCAACGATGTTATGCCAGTTTGTGAATGCTTTTCGTCGTCGCCGTGGTCGTCGTAGTCGTGGTCGTGGTCGTTGCCGTGGTCGTGGTGGGGGGCGCAGCCGTAATCGTCGTCGTCGTCGTGGTTCGTCGTCGTCCTTCATGGTCGTCGGCACCACCGGTCGTAAGGCCTTCGCAATAAGTGTGTGCACACTCATTGATGTCCACAGTGCTTTTTAAAGGTGTCATACTAAGCATGGGAATCCGATGTGTTTCGACCTGACGTCTCGATTTGCGTGAGAAGTGAGTTCGACGATCAGATGTCTGCTCTGTCCCGAGCGAAGCGGCTGGCTAAAAAAAGCGCGGACGACACAATAATCGCCTCTGAGCTCTACTCCCTCGAAGAGGTGCGTATGGAAATGTGTGTCAACACACACCTGTTAAAACACGCACCTGATACATGTAAGGTGGTTGTGGTGATTCCTCGCGCCATCCTGTTAAATTTAAGTCGGGCGTGTCCCTCTACAGGAGGAATATTCACAAATAGTAAAAAAAATCCTGGCGAAGGTCCCAACCATATGCAGTTGTGGGTACCGTACTTGTGAATATCTGCTTCGGTGAAGCGCACCTGTGGGGCCACGAAGCGCCGCACTGGGCGGGGGGGAACGCTGTACTGTGTGGGTGGTGTGCCGAATTGGGTTTCCGGGACGCATGCGGACGGTCCCACTGAGGGCTTCGGTGGAGCTCCCTATGGGGCCACGAAGCGCTCTACTGAGCGAGTGAAAATGCCAAATTGGGTTACCGGGACGCATGCGGACGGTCCCACTGGGGGCTTCGGTGGAGCCCCCTATGGGGCCACGAAACGCTGCACTGCGCGGGTGAAAATGCCAAATTACATTTCCTGGACGCATACGGACGGTGGCACTGGGGCCTTGGGTGGAGCCCACTATGGGCCCACGAAACGCTGCACTGGGTGGGTGAAAATGCCAAATGGGGCTTCCGGGACGCATGCGGACAGGGGCACTGGGGCCTTCGGTGGAGCTCCCTATGGGGCCACGAAACGCTGTACTGGGTGGGTGAAACGCAGGGAGGAGGGGGAGGAGGGCCACGAAACGCTGTACTGGGTGTGCGGGACGCATGCGGACGGTAGCGCTGGGACCTTCGGTGGGGCTCCCTTCGGGGCCACGAAACGCTGTACTGGGTGTGTGGGACACATGCGGACGGTTGCACTGGGACCTTCGGTGGAGCTCCCTATGGGACCACGAAACGCTGTACTGGGTGGGTGAAACGCAGGGAGGGGAGGAGGGCCACGAAACGCTGTACTGGGTGTGCGGGACGCATGCGGACGGTAGCACTGGGACCTTCGGTGGAGCTCCCTATGGGGCCACGAAACGCTGTACTGGGTGTGCGGGACGCATGCGGACGGTAACACTGGGACCTTCGGTGGGGCTCCCTATGGGGCAACGAAACAGTGTACTGGGTGTGCGGGACGCATGCGGACGGTAGGGAGGAGGAGAGGGGCAAGAGAGGAGGAGAACGCGGGGACCGTCTCTTCAAAACGAGGACCCAACACCACAGGATGGTTGGGAAAAAATGTGGGGACGATGTTTTACTTATGTTTGACTATGTTTGAATATGTTTAGGGTATTGTGATTTTTCGTCCAAAATCCGCCTGTAGGGGGACATGCCCGACCTAATGTTAAACCTGTGTGTGGTTCCCTCGCGTCATCCTCCGCTTCTGCCGGGCGAGGGCGCTGGTAGTCTGCGACGTAAATGGTGGCGTCCTCGGTCACGAAGAGGCCTCGCGGAGGAGAACAGTGACGAAGAAAAGGGAGGCGTAAGAGGGGGGCCAGAAGGCGGAGCAGGAGACAGGCGAGGAGAGCTGTCAATGTGATAGGCCTTATCCTTCTCCTCGCCGTGTGAAGACTCAGGACGCAGTCTACGGAGCCATTGAAACCTGCGGAGCCTAGCGAAGACGACGCCGACCAGGAACCGCGATAATCGACAGGCCATGATCCTCGAGGGACCCCGTATGCCATGACAACATGGTCCTAGACGGCGTACCTGCTTGAGCTCGGCGAACGGGCGCGGCAGGAGTCGTAGATGGGATACGAACGCTAGCATGACAGAACTCTCGGACGGATAGTCGGGCAAGAAGAGTGTGATCAGCCCTCGGCCCTGGGCCAACGACACTGCGAGCCTCGAGCCTCGAGCATCCTCCTCCTCCTCCTCATCATCATCATCATCATCATCAGCAGCAGCCTCCTCAGCATCAGCATCAGCATCATCAGCAGCATGATCATCATCAGCAGCAGCATCAGCATCAGCATCAGCATCATCATACTCATCAGAATCATCATCGTCATCAGCATCAGCCCCAGCATCAGCATCAGCATCAGCATCAGCATCAGCATCAGCATAAACATCATATCGCCATCATCATCAGCAGCATCAGCAGCATCATCATCAGTATCGTTATCGCCAGCAGCATCAGCAGATCAGCATCAGTATCTTCATCATCATCAGCAGCATCGACGTCATCAGCATCATCAGCAGCAGCATCAGCAGCATCATCATTGTCATCATCACAATAATCAACATCATCAGCAGCAGCATGATCAGCATCGTCATCGGCAACATCGTTATCATCATCAGCAGCAGCAGCAGCAGCCTCTGCATGATCAGCATCAGTATCATCGTCATCACCATCATCATCATCATCGTCGACGTCATCAGCAGCATCGTCATCATCAGCAGCAGTATCATCATCATCATTATCATCATCATCATCATCATCATCATCATCATCATCACCATCATCATCATCCTCATCATCATCATCATCATCATCATCAGCAGCATCATCATCATCACCAGCAACATCAGTATCATCATCATCATCATCATCATCAGCAGCAGCAGCATCATCATCATCATCATGAGCATCATCATCATCATAATCAGCAGCATCAACATCATCAGCAGCATGATCATCATCATCATCATCATCATCAGCATCATCATCAGCAGCAGCATCATCATCGGGATGAGCATGGCATGAACCGCCTACTCGGCCATCGGGGAGGCGGATGGGGGGGGAAGGGAAGGGGATGGGGGGGCAGGAGAGGGGGAGACGTGGGGACAGGGCGGGGAGGCGACGGCGAGGGAGGCGGAGCCAGCGGGCAGAGTAGCAGAGGAGGGAGAGCTCGCAAGGGGGGGAAAGGGCAGGGGGTTGGTGACGACAGGGGGGGCGGTGATGGCGAGGAGGGCGAGCAGCGCTGACAGATGGAGATAAAGAGAGAGAGAGAGAGAAACAAAAAAAAAAATGGCAACACAAAAAACGGTGGCCAGGGACACACAAAGAAATGAACAATATTCCGAGAGTGCTGTGTGATTCCCCTATTTGGGGGATGTACGACTTCCCCCCCCAGTTCCCACATGTTCCATATTTGTCCCTAACTATCCTGTGGTGTTGGGTTCTCGTGTTGAAGAGACAGCGCCCCGCGTTCTCCCTCCTCCCGCTGCCCCCTGCTCCTCCTTCTCCTCCCCCTCCTCCCTCCTTCTCCTCCTCCTCCTCCTCCCCTCCTCCTCCTCCTCCACCTCCACCTCTCACCTCCTCCTCCTCCTCCTCCTGCTCATCCTCCTCCTCCTCCTCCTCCTCCTCCTCCTCCTCCTCCTCCTCCTCCTCCTCCTCCTCCTCCTGCACCTCCCATCCCAGATCCGACCCCTGTTTTTACCCTCCACGTGTCACTGTTTCGGCACACCCCTTGCACGCGTCGTACCCCCATATGGGAGCCCCACGGAAGGCTCCGGTGGCAGCGCCCGCATGCGGTTCCACCCCAATGTCGGCGAACCCCTCACACGTTTCGTGGCCGCGTACGGGACCTCCACCTGAGGCCCCAGTGGCAGCGCCCGCATGCGGTTCCACCCCCCATTTTGGCACACCCCTTGAACGCTTCGTGGCCCCATAGGGAGCTCCACCGAAGGCCCCAGTGGCAGCTCCCGCATGCAGTTCCACCCCCCTTTCGGTGCCTTTCGTGGCCCCATAGGGAGCTCCACCGAAGGCCCCAGGGGAAGCGCCCGCATGCGGTTCCACATCCGATTTCGGCAAACCCCTCACACGTTTCGTGGCCCCGTAGGGAGCTCCGCCGAAGGCCCCAGCGGCAGCGCCTGCATGCGGTTCTACCTCCATTTCGGCGCACCCCTCACATATTTCGTGGCCCAATAGGGAGCTCCACCGAAGGCCCCAGTGGCAGCGCCTGCATGCAGTTCCACCGTCCACTTCGGCACACCCCTTGCACGTGTCGTGCCCGTGTCCCCATAGGGAGCTCCACAGAAGGCCCCAGTGGCATCGACCGCATGTGGTTCCACCTTCCATTTCAGCGAACCCCTCATACGGTTCGTGGCCCAATAGAGAGCTCCACCGAAGGCCCCAGTTGCAGCGCCCGCATGCGGTTACACCCTGCATTTCGGCAAACCCCTCACATGTTTCGTGGCCCCATGAAGAGCTCCACCGAAGGCCCCAGGGGCAGCGCCCGCATGCGCTTCCACCCCCATGTCGGTGCACCCCTCACACGTTTCGTGGCCGCATAGGGAGCTCCACCGAAAGCCCAAGGGGCAGCGCCCACATGCGATTCCACCCCCCATTTTGGCGAACCCCTCAAACGCTTCGTGGCCCCATAAGGTGCTTCCCCGAAGGCCCCAATGGCCCCTGTTGCTGGCCCCCCTCCTTCCGTTCATTTTCCTCGCGATGCTCGAAGGCCCCAGTGGCAGCGCCCGCATGGCGGCCCCGCCCCAGTTCGGCACACCCTTCACGCGCTTCGTGGCCCCATTGGGGGAGATCCACCGAAGGCGATACTCGCAACGCCGGTGCCTTCGACTGCATCTGGTTGGGTCCTTCGACAGGCTGAAGCAGGGGATCGCCGAGGATTTATGTCTGTGTGCTCCTCAATCCCACCTGAGAAAAAAAGAGAGAGAGAGAACAGGAAGAGGAGGATGAGGAGGCGGAGGAGGCGGAGCGGGAGGAGGAGGAGGAGGAGGAGGAGGAGGAGGAGGAGGAGGACCTCGAGGAGGAGGAAGAAGAAGAAGAAGAACAACGCCGAAGCGAACGAGTCTCGAGACGAAGAGAGAGAGAGAGAGAGAGGTCACATCGGAGAGCTCGTGCCCACGGGATGGTTCAGCTGGTCCCAGCGGAAGCCCTTGCCTGCGCCCGCGGGCGCGCGCGCCCCCTGCCTCGAGGCACCCCCCCTGCTGCTCCGGAGAGCCGCCGCGGCACGCGCGGGCGGCAGCGGCGCGCGGGCGGCGGCGGCGGCAGGCCCCGGCAGCGCGGCACGCGGGCCGGCGGCGCACACTCGTCGCGGAGAGGAGTGCAGGAGCTTCGCGGGTGGGGGGCGGCGTCTCTTCAAAACGTGGCTCTCGCCTTGCGAGCGCTGTTTACTCGGCGTTTCGACATTGGGCGGAAGGGGAGGGGGAGGGGTGGGGTCTGGCTCCGGACCTCTGCTCCACGCGACTGTTCGGAACCGCGCGTCCTCTCGGGGAAACTCCACCTGCTCGAAACAGGCGCCAAAAACAGGCAAGATCTATGCCACGGGAGGGGGGGAGGGGGGGGGGTGCGAGGGCCCGTGCCGATCGGGCAAAATAGTGAATAAGAAAACTGCTCCTCAGCGCCGTGCACACTCGCCTTCAGAATGGACAACAGGTCCAAGGATGACCCTGGCAAACGACCCAGAAACGGGTGCCCCTCCTCCTCCTCCTCCTCCTCCTCCTCCTCATCCTCCTCCTCCTCCTCTCCTCCTCCTCCTCCTCCTCCTCCTCCTCCTCCTCCTCCTCTTCCTCCTCTCCTCCTCCTCCTCCTCTCCTCCTCCTCCTCCTCCTCCTCTCCCCTCCCCCTCCCCCGTCCCCATCCATCCTCCGCCTCCTCCTCCTCCTCCTCCTCCTCCTCCTCCTCCTCCTCGACTCCTCAGCACATGCTCATGCTCCTCGCTCCTGCTCCTGCTCCTGCTCCTGCTCCTGCTCCTCCTCCTCCTCCTCCTCCTCCTCCTCCTCCTCCTCCTCCTGCCTCCTCCTGCGCCTCCTCCTCCTCCCTCCCTCCCTCCCATTCCCTCCCTCCCTTCCCTCCCTCCCTCCCAGCCCTCCCGCCTCCCGCCCTCCCGCGCCTCCCGCCCGTCCCTCCACTCCTTCCCCTCCCTCCCTCCCCTCCTCCCTCCCTCCTCCCTCCCTCCCTCCCTCCCGCCTCTCCTCCTCTTCCTCTTACTCCTCTCCTCCTCCTCCTCCTCGCCTCCTCCTCCTCCTCCTCTCCTCCTCCCCCTCCTCCTCCTCCTCCTCCTCCTTCCTCCATCCTCCTCCCTCCCTCCTCGTCCTCCCTCCTCCTCCTCCTCCTACTCCTCCTCCTCCTCCTCCTCCTCCTCCGCCTCCTCTCCTCCCTCCTCCCTCCTCCTTCTCCTCCTCCTCATCCTCATCCTCCTCCTCCTCCGCCCCCTCCCTCCTCCTCCTCCGCCTCCTCCTCCCTCCGCTCCCTCCTCCTCCTCCTCCTCCTCCTCCCCTCTCCTCCTCCTCCTCCTCCTCCTCCTCCTCCTCCTCCTCCTCCTCCTCCTCCTCCTCCTCCTCCTCCTCCTCCTCTCCTCCTCCTCCTCCTCCTCCTCCTCCTCCTCCTCCTCCTTTCCTCCTCCTCCTCCTCCTCCTCCTCCTCCTCCTCCTCCTCGTGCCTCGCCCGGCCTCGTCCTGCGCACTCGCCCCTCCTCGCGCATGCCGCCCCCTCAGGGCCCCTCCCAGCGCCCGCTGCTCCACCCGAGAGGCGCGAGGGGGAGCGGCGGCCCCCCGCGGGCGGAGGCTCCGTTGCCGCCCGCGACGGTGACCCCCTGCACGGCCGCTGGAGGACGGGCCGCCCCTCCTTCGGCCTCGGGCCTCCCGCCTCCCGCCTCTGGCCTCCAGCCTCCTGCTTCATGCCTCCCCTCCTGCCTCCTCCAGCCTCTGGCCTCCTGCTTCCTGCCTGCTGCCTCCTGCCTCCTGCCTCCTGCCTCCTGCCTCCTGCCGCCTGCCTCCTCCTCCCCCTACTCCTCCTCCTCCTCCTCCTCCTCCTCCTCCTCCTCCTCCTCCTCCTCCTCCTCCTCCTCCTCCTCCTCCCCCGCCTCCTCATCCTCCTCCTCCGCCTCCTCCTCCTTCGCCTCCTCCTCACACTGCCCCTTGTCCTCCTCTGTCGACCTTTCTCCTCCCCCATCCCAATTCCTCATGAATAACTCTTCCCTTTCGGCCCCCAGACGTGACGGTAGGGCGGACAGGGCGTTTCGCCTGAGACTCCTTCACGACGTATCTTCCTCAAGCTGGAAATTTGCAACAGCTTCACAGATGAAGGACGGGTCGTTTTCAAAAGGTTGCTCTCGCAATAGCGCCGCGCACATGTGTCCTACCAGTTTGCAACAGTTGCACGGATGGAGGGCGGGTTGGTTTCAACATGTGGCTCTCGCCGTAGCGCCGTGCAGATTCTTTGTTTAAAGGTCGCAGCAGGTTAACGGATAGAGGGCGGTTGCTTTTCAAAATGTGAGTCTCGGATTGGTTCCGCGCACAATCGACTTAAAAACTGTGCAACAGCTTGAAGAATTTGTATTGTAGTGGCGAACTCACAGGAACGGTGTTATGGCATGATTTGGGATTGTCCGAACGCAACGTGCAAGTTCATGCGACGTGTTGAAATCCCAGAAGCTCTGGTCTGCCACGATGTAACATTCTCGGGACGCAACATTCACGTTGGTTCGCGGCGCTGGCGTCCAAGGAATTACGTTTCGGAACAAGTGAGGATTCTCAACTGGTTGCGTTCAATGGCGCACGTCCAACATTACAATCGATTACTACAGGGACCTATGAGCAGAGAACTTCGAGGGCGGGTATATTGAAACATCGGCAGTGCGTTTTGGGCTTGCATTGGTCCTCCTCCTCCTCCTTCTCCTCCTCTTTCTCCTCCTCCTCTTCTTATTCTCCTTCGTATGTTTCTTCTTCTTGTTCCTCCTCCTCCTCCTCCTCCTCCTCCTCCTCCCCCTCCTCCTCCTCCTCCTCCTCCTCCTCCTCCTCCTCCTCCTCCTCCTCCCCCTCCTCCTCCGCACCCTCCGCCGCCCCCTCCGCCTCCTCCTCCCCATCCTACTCCTCCTCCCCCCCCTCCTCCTCACGCCTCCTCCTCCTCCTCCTCCTCTCCTCTCCTCCTCCTCCTCCTCCTCCTCCTCCTCTCCTCCTCCTCCTCCTCCTCCTCCTCCTCCCCTCCTGCTCCTGCTCCTCCTCCTCATCCTCATCATCCTCCTCCAACTCTTGCCTCCTGCCTCGAAGTCATCCACTCCTCCATCTCTTCTCCTTGGATATTTGCCAACGTGCCCCGAGGCAAAAGTGTCACCAGGTCTCTGAGAGCCCTCTCTGTACGGAGTACTGTAATGCTCTTTTGAGGGACCCGCAGCCCAGAGTCCTGGGCACTGCCAGGCTCTCCCCGGCGCTATCGAGAGCTCCCAGGTCTTGCTGCGTGTTGTCGCTAGGCCAGCCAGCCTGAGTGCAAGTACTGCTTAGGGAATAAGCTCATAGATTCTACAGGGTAACTCAGTGGGACAGATCGTCGGTGCGACCTTTCGCTGCATCGCTGCACATGAGAAGAGAGGACGAGAGGACGAGAGGACGAGAGGAGGAGGAGGAGGAGGAGGAGGAGGAGGAGGAGGAGGAGGAGGAGGGGGAGGAGGAGGAGGAGGAGGAGGAGGAGGAGGGCGAAGAAGGACAAGGAGGAGGAAAGGATCGGCTGGCCCATCATATCGACACCCACCGCCTCCTCATCCTCCGAAGACGACGACCAAGAGGACGACCACAACAGCGACGACAACGACCACGACCACGACCACGACCACAACCACGACGCTTACGACGACGAGGACGACGACGATGACGACGGCGGCGGCGACGACGGTGGCGACGACGACTGGGCCCACCGGATCGCGCGCGGCCCGGAGGAAGGGGAGAGGGCGGAGGAAAGGCAGGGTTTGAGAGGAGAGGCGGAGGACGAGGAGGAGGACCCAGGCATACGATCTCTTGATTTGTTCAAGCCGGTGTCACTGAAAATCCCGACTCTTTCCACAGGGTTGGTTCTTCATCTCGAATCGTTTTTCGACGGTCCCACGGCCTGGTGAGAGCGCCCCTGGAGGCCAGAAATTAGTAAAAGCCTCTGTCCGAATTTCTATCATAACGCTGGACGTCCTGGGGAGCCCCTCCGCGCCGCCTGCGTCGCGCCTGGAGACCACTTCTGGATGCGGTTGTTGCCGCTGTCGGACACGAAGAGCGCCCTGCGCATTTGGTGCGCCAAGCCGCTCCCCCGGAGATTGTTTTCTATTATTTCCGGTAACGATCGTGACCCGGGGGGCAGCCCCAGGTAACGGTGACGCATGGGTGGGGCACGTCGGGCCAGGGTGCGACGCGATCGCCTTCGTATGCGCGCGAGCACCAGCATGTGGAGCCCATTGTTTATCGTTCGCGATAACACTCGTTACAGGCCCCGCCCTCCCCCCCCTGGTCACGTCACGATTCGCGCCAGAACCGTCTGAGAATTAGCCATTCCCCGACATTCCAAGACGGCGCTGGCGCAAATCATGACATGACAAGCCCCCTCCCCCCCCCCCTGGTCACGCGTTTTATTGCCAGGGGATGAAAAAATGGGCTCCTGGGGGGGTCGAGGCCCCCCCGCTCTGGTGGCAACTCAGGGAAGCCTTCCATGCCGTCTTGCTGGCCCTTGCGAACCGACGCTGTCCGACGCTAATCGACGCTAAGTCGACGCGAATCGGCGCTAGATCGGAGTACTTGTTTAATCGATTACCGGCTGCTGGCGCACGCCGGCTCGCCATCGCTCGGACGTCCAGTCCCCGTGCATGTTTCAAATTCGCGCGCGTCTGCTTCGCAAGAGGACCCGAGAGTGCTCCTCGGTGGCCCTCGCCGGGAAACAATGCACACGTCCGAACGACGCCAAGCTGGTGCGTGAGCTGCTGCCGAAGGTTTGGCCCCGGCAGCGGCCGCGGCGCGCCAAGAGGCTCACGAGAACCGCCCCCCTCCTGGCAGCCGAGGGCTGCTGGGCGCCCCCGGGGGGGCCCCCCTCCCCAGCGGAAGAGGTCGCCCCAGGGAAGAGGAGGAGGAGGAGGACGAGGAGGAGGAAGACGAGTAGGAAGGGGGAGGAGGGAGGAGGGGGGGGCCACATGTGAACCACGGGGGGAGTGCCACATGCGAACCCTGCCCGCACCCCCCACGATCTCAAAGGGGGGGGGGGGAGGCTCACTCCGCTCGGGAGCTCCCGAACGGAGCGAACTCCCCCCCCAGAACTAAATCGTGGGGGGTGGGGGTAGGGTTCACATGTGGCCACCGACTCGGGGGGGGAGGCGGGGGGCCTGTCGCCGGCGGCGAGCGCGGGGGGGGAAGCGAGAAGATGAAGGCCCGCTCGGAAGGCCGCGGGGCCCCTGAGAAGCCCTCTGCAAGCAAGAAAGCAAGCAAGCAAGAAAACCATGCATGCATCCTGAGGGACGCGTGAGCTGATCGGCAAGGACACTCATGATTCATGGCAGAATTCGCTGCGACTAACTAAACGCAATCAGCCAGACTCGCGCAGTCGACGCCACCGAGGCCTGGACGAAGCAGACGAGGAAGTGGAGGAAGAGGAAGAGGAGGAGGAGAAGGAGGAGGAAGAGGAGGCCGAGGAGGAGCAGGAGGAGGAGGCGGAGGAGGCGAACAGGTAAGCCTTCTGAGAAATCTCCTGTGCCTCCGGGGAGGGCTCGGAAAACTTCTCGGGAGGCCAGGGGACGTCCGGGCCCTCCGAGAAGGCCCGTCCCCTCTCGCTCCCCCCCCCGCCACCCGGGGCTCGCCGTCGATGTGCCGCTCTCCGCGGGAGCGGAGCAGGGCCACCACCACCATCGAGCCGACAGCGTCGGGAGGGCGCGTGGCCAGACGAGTGTGCGGTCGGCAGCCCCTCGGGAAAATAGCGAGGAAAGCGCTGCAGAGCGGGACGCCTCACGACGGTGACGCCGAGTGGGCAGAGCCCGGGGCAAACACGGAGGGGCCCTCCGTGGGGCGAGGGCGGGGGCGAAGCCAGGGGCAAGACGAGAGCAGGAGCAAAGACCGGGCCAAGGAGCAGAATGGAAAGGAGGAGGAACAGGCCGAGGAAAGGAGGAGGAGGAGGAGGAGGAGGAAGAACAGGAGGAGGAGGAGGAGGAGGAAGAAAAGGCCGAGGAAAGGAGGAGGAG
>CAUYUJ010012903.1:242500-258523 GCA_963575745.1 Prorocentrum cordatum | reverse complement strand
TGCCTCCTCCTCCTCCTCCTCCTCCTCCTCCTCCTCCTCCTCCTCATTCTTCGTGTTAGTATTAATATCCGTATCATCAGTATTCTTATTGTTCGCAGTCTTCTTCGTAGTATTATGAATAATAATATTACGATTATGAATATTATTGTGATTATTATTAGTATTAGCATTATGATTATTATTATTATTATTATTATTATTAGTAGTATTATTAATATTATTATTAGTGTTGTTATTATTATAATCATTATTATTATTATGAATAGTATTATTATTGTTATTAGTATTATTAATACTATTATCATTATTAGTATTATTGGTAGTGCAATTATTAGTAATAGTATTGATAATGTTAATATTAATAGTATTATTAATAGTATTAGTATTATTATCATTATTACCATTGTTAATAGTATTAGTATTATTATTAGTATATTTAGTAGTACTATTAGTGTTAGTATTAGTATTAATATTATTAGTATTAGTAATATAACATTATTATTAGTAGTATTATTAGTTTTAGTATTACTATTATTATTATTGGTAGTATTATTGTTATTGCTACTAGAATTAGTATTATTAGTATTATGATTAGTAGTAGTATTATTAGTAGTATAAGTATTATTAGTATTCGTATTACTATTCTTATTAGTAGTATGATTAATATTATTATCAGTAGTAGTAGTATCGTTAGTAGTAATATCATTCGTCTCATTCGTATTCGTATTATTATTAGTCTGAGTGTTATGATTGTTCTTTTTGTTCTCTTTAGTATGATTATTCTTATTCTTAGTATTGATCGTATTCGCGTGATTCGTCGTCTTCGTACTCGTCTTATCCGTATGCGTATTCTTCGTATTATAAAATTCTTATTCGTATTATTAGTATTAGTCGTACTATTCGTATTATTAGTATTCGTATGCTTCGGATTCTTCTTAGTAGTAATAGTATTATTATTCTCAGTCGCCGTATGATTCGTCTTATTAGTATTCGTATTCTTCGTATTCATATTATTATTCGTGTAATTAGCCTTCGTATTCTTACTATTATTATTCGTCGTATTAATAGTATTAGTGTTGCTGTTATTCTTATTGTTCGGAGTCTTCGTCTTACGATTATTATTATCAGTCTTAGCATTAGTCTTCGTAGTCGTATTCTTCTTATTCGTAGTATTCGTATTCGTCGTCGGCTTAGTATTCGTCTTCTTCCTAGTGGCATTAGTGGTATTAGTCTTCGTCTGTTCCTTAGTAGTATTCGTCGCATTCGCATTCGTAGTCCTATTATTACTATGCTTAGTATTATTACTATTCGCAATATTCTTCTTAGAATTATGATTCGCCGTAGTATTATTATTCGTCGTCTTATACTTCTTAGTATTCGTACTATTCTTTGTTTTATTATTATTTTCATGCGTATTATCACTATTCGTCTGAGTGTTATCCTTCTGATTATCATTATTATCATTATTATTATTATTCGTATTCGCATCCTTCTTATTATTATTCGTATTGTTAGTATTACTATTCGTCTGCTTATTAGTCTTATTATTCCTCCTCCTCATCCTCCTCCTCCTCCTCATCCTCCTCCTCCTCTTCCTCCTCCTCCTCCTCCCTCCTCCTCCTCCTCCTCCTCCTCCTCCTCCTCCTCCTCCTCCTCTTCCTATTCTCGTCCCCTCCTCCTCCTCCTCCTCCTCCTCTCCTCCGCCTCCTCCTCCTCCTCCTCCTCGCTCCGCCCCCTCCTCCTCATCCTCCTCCCTCCTCCCTCCCCCCCCCTCCCCCCTCCCCCCCCCCTTTCCCCCTCCTCCATCATCCCTCCTTCCTCCTCCTCCTCCTCCTCCTCAAAAAACTCCTCCTCCTCCTCCTCTCCCCCTCCTCCTCCTCCTCTCCTCCTCTCCTCCTCCTCCTCCTCCTGCTCCTCCACCTCCTCCTCTCCTCTCCTCCTCCTCCTCCTCCTCCTCCTACTCCTCGTCCGCCTCCTCTCCTCCCTTCCGCCTCCCTCCTCCCTCCCTCCCTCCCGTCCCTCCCTCCCTCCCTCTACTACTAATAATACCTCCTCTCCTCCACCTCCTCCTCACCTCCTCTCCTCCTCCTCCCTCCTCCTCCTCCTCCTCCTCGTCCTCCTCCTCCTCCTCATAATCTCATCATCATCCTCCTCCTCCTCGCCGCCTCCCCTGTCCTCTTCCTCCTCCTCCGTTTCCTGCTCCTCTCCTTTTCCTGCTCCTCCTCCTAATCCTCCTCCTCCTCCTCCTCCTCCTCCTCCTCCTCCTCCCCCCCCTTCCCCCTCCTCCGTATCCGATCATCATCATCATCATCATCATCATCATCAGCAGCAGCAGCAGCAGCTGCAGCATCATCATCATCATCGTCGTCATCATCATCATCAGCAGCATCATCATCGTCATCATCATCAGAATCATCATCGTCGGCAGCAGCAGCCGCAGCAGCATCAGCATCAGCACCAGTATCAGCATCAGCATCAGCATCAGCATCAGCATCAGCAGCATCATCATCATCAGCAGAAGCAACAGCAGCATCAGCATCAGCATCATCATTATCATCATCACCATCGTCATCATCATCAGCATCAACAGCATCACCACCATCAGCATCGTCACCGTGTCATCATCAGCATCATCAGCATCATCATCATCACAGCCACCACCACCATCCCAATCATCAACATCGTCATCAACATCATCAGCATCATCAGCATCAGCATCATCATCATCATCATGCTCATCAGCCGCAGCATCATCAGCACCATCATCGTCATCGTCATCATCGTCGGTATCGTCAGCATCATCATTGCCATGGTCACCGTCATCCGTATCCGCATCAGCATTATCACCACCACGACAATCAACAGCATCAGCATCAGCATCGTCAGCAGCATCATCAATTATCGTCATCAATATCATCGTCAACAGCATCATCACCATCATCATCAGCAGCATCTGCATCAACGTCGTCATCAGCATCATCATCCTTATTATCATCGTAATCGTCATCATCATCGTCAGCATCAGCATCATCAGCATCATCATCAGTTGCATCAGCGGCATCATCAACATCGCCTTCATCATCAAAACCGTCATCATAGGCATCGTCATTGTCATCATGATGAGCAGCAGCATCATTGTCAAAATCATCATCGTCATCGTCACCGTCCTCAACAACAGCATCATCATCAGCAGCAGCATCCTCAACATCCTCATCATCAGCATCACCATTAGCATCATCTAAATCAGCATCGCCATCGGCATCACCATCGTCATAATACTCTCTGGCAACAACTTCATAACCGACATCAGCAGCCACAGCAGTCGCATCATCATCATAATCATCATCATGATCATCAGCAACAGCATCATCAACAACAGCATCAGTATCGTCAGAATCGTCATCATCATCATCATCAGCATCATCATCAGCAGCACCATCATCGGCAGTACCATCATCAGTAGCAGCAGCAGCATCATCATCATCACAAGTTATCATCATCATCATCATCATCACCATCATCATCGTCATCATGATCGTCACCAGCAGCATCATCCACAGCATCAGTATAAGCAAAATCATCGTTAACAACAAAGCCGTAATAATCATCATCATCATCATCATCATCATCATCATCATCACCACCATCAGCATCATCGTCATTGATAATATCGACGTCATCATCAGCAGCATCATCAGCATCATCACCACCAGCATCGTAATCACCCTCACCAACAACAACAGCATAATCAGCATCATCATCATCAGATGCAGCATCAGCATCAGCATCAGCATCAGCATCAGCATCAGCATCACTATCATCATCATCATCATCATCATCATCATCATCATCATCATCATCATCGTCGTCATGATCATCATCAGCAGCATCATCACCATAGTCATCGTAGCCATCATCATCAGCAGCATGATCGTCCTCAGCCTCTTCATCATCAACAGCAGCAGCATCATCATCATCGTCATAATCCCCCTCGACCTCCATGATCGTGTTCCTCCTCCTCTCCGACCGAGGGTGGAAAGTTAAAGAACCCAAACCCAAACCCGATCCTGGATCCCACGGCACCTCCTACTGCAGGTGCACTCTGCGACGACGTCGGCGTCGGCGTCTGGCACCGCGCGGGTCGTTCGGCCTTGCACGATCGCGGCCACCCGGTAGCGCAGATCGCTCTCGGCATCGGTCGACTCGGGGCCGCTGGCGGCGGAGGCGGCCAGAGCAGTCACGCTGTCAACTCGTCGACTCCGGAGAGCCGCGACCGTTCATCGCCGAACGGTCCACGTGGCCCCAGAGACCAGCGAGCATGTCGGCACGACACGCAGCCGCCGCAGGCAGCGTCCACGAAACCCACCAGAGAGGGGCAGCTGCCTTGACTGTCTCAAGGTGGGCCCACCAGACCTCTGGACGACCATGCCAGCCTCTCGTCCCAGACCGCTTGGTCGACCGCCGCAGAGCCCGAGCACGGCGGAGAAGGGAGGAGGAGGAGGAGGAGGAGGGAGGGAGGAGGAGGGAGGGAGGAGGAGGGGGGGAGGAGAAAGAGGAGGAGGAGGAGGAGGAGGAGGAGGAGGAGGAGGAGGAAGAGGAGAGGAGGAGGGGGCTTCCAGCGGCCAAGAGCGCCGAGGATCCTCCACCATGCTTGTATCAGGCACACGCCAACGATGAAGGAGCCGCGGGCTTGGCACAGTGGTCAAGGAAGGCACCCCCCACACTTGAGGCCGGTGCGGCCTGATCTGGCGACGGGACGCGCCGATTCTTCACCGAAGCGGGCGCCGTCGCTCAGCCACGCGCCTCGGTCCATGCTTGCCCTTCCTTGGTTGCGCCAAGCTCTTGAAATCCGACGATGCGACAAAGTTGAAACATTGTGGAAAAATCCGTCACCCGTCTTCTTGCTGTATTTTTCGAACCAGGTCGATCTGTGCTGGCCCCAGGGCCCGAAACCAGGCAAAAACGGCCAGTGTGAAAACGATGCGGCAAGACATTGATGATCGCTCCATTGCCCCACGGCTGGCAACCAGGCGCGGGCCTCGCATCTAGTATGGCGCGGGGCATCGTAAAAAAATGAGAGAGGCCCGGCCAATGCGTCCTGGCGACGCGCGGCTGCATTGGAAGAGCCGCCGCAAGACTGGAACTCGGCAGAGAGAGAAAGGAGAGCGGGACGACTGGACGGAGGCCGCGACGACGACGACGACGAGGCAGACAAGGCATCCGTCAGCGGCAGCCTCTGAGCACGGATCGCGTCGAGCGCGCCCCAAAGGGGTGCGTCAGAGAGGGGGGTCGCAACGCGTGGCCCGAGGCACGCGCGCGGCCCAGGGGGGTGGCCCGGGGACAGATCGGCATACGAAGAGACGCCACGCAAGCTGGGGAGATGGCATGGCTCACCTCCTCCTCCTCCTCCTCCTCATCCTCCTCCTCCTCCTCCCCCTCCCCCTCCCCCTCCTCCTCCTCCCCTCTCCTCCTCCTCCTCCCCCTCCTCCCCTCCTCCCCCTCCCTCCTCCCCTCCTCCTCCTCCTCCTCCTCCTCCTCCTCCTCCCCCCCTCCTCCTTCTCTCCTCCTCGCCTCCTCCTCCTCCATGATATCCACCCCCCTGAGACATCACACCCATCTTGGCCCCCCCCCCCAAAAAAAACTGCAGCGTGCACATATCTCGAGGCACGTCGGGAGCCAAGGCAGGACCCGTCGGCATCGAACCTGGACATGAAGCAGTACCGGATTGCGCCTCGGGCCGAGCCGCATCGGCACGGACAGCCGAGAACGGACTGGATCGGTCAAACCAGGGTGCACAACAGCGCCACGCAAGCATCGGGCCGCACCGGCTCGTCGCGAGCTCGAGACTGCGCCGGATCGAGCTGGCCAGCGTCGATACCGAACCAAGATCGGCTAGACCGACATGGGCCACGCTGGGTCGGGCGCGCGCCCTCCTTCCCCCGAGGGAGGGAAGCCGCGGAGCCCCCGCGCATGTGGAAGGGATGAGTGTGCCCGAGGGCTTGTCTGCATGTGCCCACCCCCTGTGGGACAGAGCCCGCACTACGAGCCGGGATGCCCCCCAGAGACGCGTGCGCCTCGAGGGCAGCGCACGGTGAGGTTCTGGGTAGACAGACGCGGGCGTCACCGCCGACGTGGCCTGCAACATCTTCACAGCGCTCTGGGCCGACACCGAGGGCGCAGAGGAGGAGGAGGAGGAGGAGGAGGCGGAGGAGGAGGAGGGGGAGGAGAGGGGAAGGAGGGGGAAGAGGAAGGAGGAGGAGGAGGAGGAGGAGGAGGAGAGGGGAGGAAGAGGAGGGAGGGGGGAGGAGGAGGAGGAGGAGAGAGGGGGAGGGGGATGAGGAGGGCGCTCGGGGCCGAGGCCACCGCCGCCACGGCGCGGCGCCCACAGCAGCCACGGCCAGGCCTCGGCAGCCCACTCGCGGGGTGCTCCAGGGCGGCCTCGGCGCAAGCAGCCCAGACACGCTCGCACTGTGAGAGCATCGCGCGACGGGGGCAGCCAGCTGCGGCCAGCCAGTGTTGAAACAAAAACCCTCCTCCTTGTCCTCCTCCTCCTCCTCCTTCTCCTCCTCCTTTCCTCCTCCCCTCTCCTCCTCCTCCTCCTCCTCCTCCTCCTCCTCCTCCTCCTCCTCTCCCTCCCTCCCCTCCCTCCCTCCCTCCCTCCCTCCCTCCCTCCCTCCCCTAGCCCTCCCTCCCTCCCCTCCCTCCCTCCCTCCCTCCCTCCCTCCCTCCCTCTCCTTCCTCCTCTCCTCCTCCCTCCTCCCCTCCTCTCCTCCTCCTCCTCCCCGCCTCTCTCCTCCTCCTCCTCCCATCCTCCTTCTCCCTCCTCCTCCTTCTCCTCCTTCTCCTCCTCATATGCTCAAGGCCACGCTGTGTCCCCCCTGATGCCGCTTGCGTCCGTTATCTCAGTGCCCCTGCCAGGTGGTCACTATCTCAGGAGCAATCCGCTGGTGTTGCGTTTAGTGTTGAAACCAAAACCTCCTCCTCCTCTTTCTCCTGCCTCCTCCTTTTCCTCCTCCTCTCCTCCACCTCCTCCTCCTCCTGCTGCTCTCCTCCTCCTCCTCCGTCCTCCTCATCCATCCTCCTCCTCCTCCTCCTCCTTCTCCTCCTTCTCCTCCTCCTCATATGCTCAAGGCCACGCTGTTTCCCCCCTGATGCCGCTTGCGTCCGATATCTCAGTGCCCTTGCCAGGTGGTCACTGTCTCAGGAGCAATCCGCTGGTGTTGCGTTTAGTGTTGAAACCAAAACCCTCCTCCTCCTTCTCCTCCCCCTCCTCCTCCTCCCTTCCTCCTCCTTCTCCTTCCTCCTCCTCCTCCTCCTCTCCTCCTCCTCCTCCTCCTCCTCCTCCTCCTCCTACCTCCTCCTCCTCCTCCTCCTCCTCCTCCTCCTCCGCCTCCTCCTCCTCCTCCTCCTCCTCCTCCTCCTCCTCCTCCTCCTCCTCCTCCTCTCCAGGCGCCCCTCCTTCCTCTATTTTCTCGCTGGCCAGACGCCCCGAGGCTCTTAGAGGCCCGCTCCCAGCTCGCCTCGGGCAGGAGGCGCAGGAGGGCCGCCACGGCAAAAAAGGTGAAAAAGGGGCGGGGGGAGGAGGAGGAGGAGAGGAGGATGAGAGAGGAGGAGGAGGAGGAGGAGAGGGGAGAGGAGGAGGAGAGGAGGAGGAGGAGGAGAGGAGAGGAGGAGGAGGAGAGGAGGAGAGAAGAGGACGGAGGAGGAGGATGAGGAAGCAGGAGGATGCAGGAGGAGGAGGGAGGAGGAGGAGGAGGAGGAGGATGAGGAAGAGGAGGGAGGAGGAGGAGGAGGAGGAGGAGGAGGAGGAGGAAGAAGGAGGAGGAGGAGGAGGAGGAAGAAGGAGGAGGAGGAGGAGGAGGAGGAGGAGGAGGGAGGAGGAGGAGGAGGAGGAGGAGGAGGAGGAGGAGGAGGACGGGTCGCCTAAGCCCTTCGGAGAAACCCTCCACTGGGACCCCCGGGAGCGCGGAGCGACCCCGCCAGGGTGCCGAGAACGTCCTGGACGACTCGGACGGCCTGCCGAGGCCAGCCAGGACGGCCCGGGAAGGGCTGCCGGTGCGCAGCCCAGAGCACCACCACCACCACCACCGGCAAGGAAAGAAAAGTCGTCCTCTTGAAGAGGCGGCGGGCCGCGCGCATCATGAGGCCTGCGGGCGCGGGGGAGGGGGGCTCAATGGCTCTTCGTTTCCGCATCATCGACTGCAGGATCGAAAGATAGCAGCGATGATGAGCGAGGAGGAGAAAGCGGTAACGAAGAGAACGAGGAGCCAGGAGAGAAACTGCGGCATCGCCTCCTCCAATGCTTTCCTTCTGCCTCCTCCCTTCCTGGCATTCTTAACACAAAAATATACGTCAGTCTCCAGTCTGCCCTGGGAACCAGATCTTCACGTCATCTGCTGCGGAAACTCAGACCTCCGACCCTTACCACGCGTTCTCGAATACTTCATATGAGATGCGGTCGGACCTAGGACAGAAGAACGGCCTTCAAGAACACGAGAGCATCCGCCGGCCAGAACACACAGAGCACCCAAGGGCACCCTCCCCAGAGTGCACGAGAACGTCCAGCACGCACGCAGAACACTGGGCTGCCCTCCCCGAACCGACCTCGATCTCATACCTCGGTCCGACTGTGCAGGAGGGGGGGGGGACGACGAGCCGCCGCCGGCGCAGGAGGAGAGCCCCGCGATCCTCAGAGAGGCACGACGACTACCAACAATCCGCTCGGAGGATGCTCTGGACGAGGACAGGGAGCCACATGCGAACCCTACCCCTGCCCCCCACGATTTCTGAGGGGGAGGGTGGGGTTCCCTTCGCTCGGGAGCTCCCGAGCGAAGGGAACCCCAGCCTCCCCCTCAGAAATCGTGGGGGGCAGGGGTAGGGTTCGCATGTGGCCCCCTAGAGGAGCACCCAGGGAGAGCTGAGCGGAAGCGGCGGCGGCGAAGCACGAGCCGCCGCAGGCGCGGGGGGAGGACCTACAAAGTCGGCGCGTAGCAGAAGGATGCGCGAGGAGGCTGCAGGGGCCTCGGACGCCCACTTCGGAGCTTCCCGAGCGGGGCGCGGCCAACGAAAGTGGCCAAGGATGGGCCGAGGAGGCAAGGGCGCGATGGGCACCCTTGGGAAAATGACCCATCCTTACCATGCGGGCTGACTGTAGGGGTCATCGGAGGAGGAGCACGACGGCGACCAAGAATCCTCCCGTGACCGCCGACAGGGCTCAGAAGGCCGAAAACCTCATGAAACCCTCGCCCCTCGATCCCCCACGACGACGACGAGGACGACGACGACGACGACGACGACGACGACGACGACGACGACGACGACAACGATGACGACGACGACGACGACGACGACCACGACGACGACGACGACGACGACGACGACGACGACGACGACGAAGGAAGGAGGACCCAGAGGTGAGCGAGCGATGAGGCGCAGCAGGAACAGGAAGATCTTTGTGAGGAGGCGAGGCGCAGACATACGTCCAGAAGGACGGCCCTATGAAAGCACGGCGGTTGGGCTGGAGCCCGGGATGCACTGGGGACCCCCGTGTGATTCATGAGCGTGAAACTCGCGAAAGAAGGGGGGAGGGCGGCGACGACGACGACGACGACGACGACGACGACGACGAAGGACGAGAGCAAGAACTGAGACAATTGGGCAAAAGAAATGCACTCCGAGGAGGCCGGCTAAACGCCAACGCATAAGTGTCAGAATGTATACGAAGAGGCGAAAGAGTGGGAGGATCGAAGCAACGCGAGGTGCACAAATCAACTGAAGGCATGCGCTCCTCAGGAGACCATGAAACCTATGATGATGCCCTTGTGGATTTCTTCCTGGAATGCCGACGATTAAGAATATTAGACTGGGCTTGTCTGGCGAACCAAAAACTCGGTGTCCATTACTGTCACAATAAGGGTTCACGCCATCATCTTCAATCAGAAATTATTGTCTGCCCTTATCTCTGACTACGCAACTTGCAGATGATGTATACAACGCTTGTCCACTAAATCCGCGGAGTCGTATTTGAGAGCCACTTGCCTCCTGAATCAGGGTGCCAATGTGCAAATGCCTTTTGCACTCTTATATAATGAGGGACCCTGTCATCTTCTTCCATGCACTCTGGGCTGCAGCAAAGAGCTGGTAAGTATGTTCACGAAGTAAAGTTTGTACCGAAGTAATGTAAATCCTATGCCATGCATGCAAATGCCCGAGCATGTCCGGGAAATAGTTTATGAGATTATGTCCGGTCGCTGTCTGTCAGCTTGCAATACACTGCCATTTCTGCCAACACATCAAAGACATCCTTAGGTTCTTCAGCAATGCCTCCAAAATCCTCCGTCTCTATTTGGCCTGTACCGCAGGATGTCATTGCGTGCCTGTCAAAATATGGTCGCACATAGTTTCGAGCTTACGAAATCCACCAACACATACATTAGTTCAAGGCATCCTGGCCTCGATATACCTTCACGTGTGCTGGAATCCTCGCAGAGCTTCTGCTCAAAGTTCGCTACTTCTGAGGGGGAAGAAGAGAAGGAGGAGGAGAAGAAGGAGAAGGAGGAGGAGAAGGAGCAGTGGACACGGCACGATGACATGCTCGGCGACGCAGCGAAGGAGCGGGCAAGGCGGGAGCGAAAGGAGCGATCCAGAGGCAAAGCGGAGACGACGGCGACGGCGTCGGCGATGGGGACGGCGACGCCAACGACGACGGCGACGGCAACGACGACGACGACGGCGACGACGATGACGAGCGAAGGAGGACCCAGCAGGTGAGCGAGGGATGCGCCGCAGTAGGACCGGGAAGAAGACCAAAAGGGCAAGTGGGGACGACGATGACGACGACGACGACGACGACGACGACGACGACGACGACGACGACGACGACGACGAGGCAGGGGGGGCGCCTTCGTCCCGCCGTCCGTCGCGGCCGTCGGAGGTGCCAAGGCGGCCCATCATCGTGTGAGTCTTGCCGCTGCCTCGCCCGGCGCGGGGCTCGGCCGGCCCACGCCGCGAGGAGGGCTCCTCCTGACCCTTCGATCCACTCCGATGCAGTGCGGAAGGGCAGGCCAGTGGCCCAACCCTGACGTCCGCTCCTCTACGGAGACGCCGACGGAGGGCACGACGAAGCAAGAGCGGCACCAGAACTCAGGCGGAGGCCAGCGACTGACGAACCAAGGTGTGATATACGTACTCCGCTCCCTGTTACGTTGTACAGCCATTGATGGGATGGCCGTTGCGTCTATGGAGGCGTTCGCGATCGAGCAACAAACATTATCCTGGCGAAGGACCCAACTATATCCAGGTGTGAGCACCGCGTTGTGGCCACCGCTTTCGTTGGAGCTCCCGATGGGACCACGAAGCGTGCGAGAGGTGTGCCAGAATGGGTGAGGAACCGCCTGCGAATTGCGCCGCGGAGGCACTCGGTGGAGCTGCCTATGGGGCCGCGAAGAAACGAGTGAGGGAATGCCGAAATGAGTGGGGATCCGCATGAACTGCGCCACAGAGGCACTCGGTGGAGCCCCCTTATGGGGCCACGAAACGTGTGAGTGGTGTGCCGAAACGAGGGCGACGCCCACATGCGAACTGCCTCAAAACGTGTGAGGGGCGTGCCGAAACGAGGGTTACCACCCACATGCGAACTGTGCCACTGGGGCCTCAGGTGGAGCTCCCTATGGGGCCAAGAAACATGTGAGTGGCATGCCAGAACGAGGGTGACGCCCACGTGCGGATTGCTTCACTGGGACATTAGCTGGAGCTCCCTATGGGGCCACGAAACGTGTGAGGGAAGTGCCGAAACAGGGGTGACGCCCACATGCGAAGTGCGCCACTGGGACCTTAGCTGGAGCTACCTATGGGGCCACGAATCGTGTAGGGGGTGTACCGAAACGGGGTGAAAGGAGGAGAGAGGAGCAGCGGGAGGAGGAGGGAGGAGGGACGCAGGGCGCTGTTTCCTCAAAACGAGGACCCGACACCACAGGATGGTAGGGAAAAAAGCGGATCGGAACGCAACACGCGATCGAACTGGGGCCATTGTATCGATACCCCCTGCGCTGGCAAGATGCACGCCATGAAAGGAAGAAGGGAGGCGAAGATGTGAGGGGAAGGGAGAGAAGCCCTGTCGGACGCAGAGGTGGGCATCAGACAAGAACCGGCCTCCTCCTCCTGCTCCTCCTCCTCCTTCCAAGCCGCAAATGCTCCCAGCAAGTACACGGATGGAGGGCCAGCCGTTTTTCAAAATGTGACGTTCGCCTTACCGCCGCGATCATGTGTCTTAACAACTTGAAAGCGGCTACACGGCTGGAAACCAGTACGCTTTCGAAGTGGGATTATCGCTGGAGACTGCCTCAACAGACACCGCCACAAGTATAACCTGTTGCACGCGCTTCACGGCTGCAGGCGACTCTTTCCGAAATAGGACTCTCGCCTGACATCTCCCGAAGATGCACCACTCAAGTGTAAAGCCGCGAAGCAATTACACGGATGGAGGTCGTCTCTGTTCGCCGTGGGGCTCTCGCTTTAGTCGACATCGTCGTCGTCGTCGTCGTCGACGTCGTCGTCGTCGTCGGTGTCGTCGTCGTCGTCGTCCGCAGGACCACAAGAAAAACATTGCTCTCGTCGAGCTCAACCCGTGCTCCCCCGCGCGCCCGCGCCCGCCCCCTCCCCCGGCCCCCTTGCGAAGCCAGCCTGTCTGCCCGTAGGCGAGCACCGTGGCCGAGTACCCCTCGATGGCCGAGTCGAGGAGGTGCGTGACGCCGCACTCCTGGAACACCTGGCACGGCTGGACGGCCGGCAGCACGGGGCGAGGAGAGGGGCGAGCGCACAGCTGCAACCGCCTGGCTGTACTGACGCCACTCTGGGGGCCAGGCGACACGGTCGATGTGGGGGGGGCGCTGGGCCGTGCCTGGTGGCAAACCTTGAAGGCTGGTTTGGTCCTCCGGTGTCGCCGCGGCTGGTGGCGCCTTCGTGTCGCCGCGGCCGGTGGCGATGGCCGCAGGTGCGGAAGTGCAATGGCAGCAACCGTTTCTTGTCACGAAAACAACAAGGATAAGCAAATCGATAAATCCGACTCCATCCGAAAGGGCTGTCGCAATCGCGCGATTTACGGGCAGATGGCGGCAGCAATGTCAGCACATACGAGGCTGAATTCAAACCCATGGTTCGGGGGTCTGGCTGCATAGCCATATGGCGAGTGTGTCATGTGGCATGGGCGCGACAAGATATTACGGACAGATCATACGGTCTGCGAGTATCCCGTTGCAGACGAGCTAACAAGCGTGCAGAAGCCCCCGAGTACAGGTGCACGACGAGCAAAAAGCGCTGAGGGCCCGAAGGACGCGCACTCCACCGTCCGACGCCCGTGACTGTGCCTACTGGAAGGGTTATCCTGCGCCACCAGACGCGTACCACCCGCTCTCCCCAAATCGGCTGAGCAGAGCGCAATTTATAAGGCCCCGAAGGACGCGCACTCCACCGTCCGACGCCCGTGACTGTGCCCACTGGAAGGGTTATCATGCGCCACCAGATGCGTACCACCCGCTCTCTCCAACTGGCGGATTCCGGAAACCCTGGACCCAAAAGTGTTGTCACTTCTTCGAGGCGCATTTTTTACTTCCGCTACCTTCCGCCGCCCCTCCGCCGGCTTCCGTCGGCGGAGGCGGCCTCGTTTTGTTTTCGCCGACCTTTCGCCGCCCCTCCGCCACCTTCCGCAGTCGCGCCAGCGCCGCCGGCTCAGAAGGAAGAGCGAGGGAGGTGGGGAGGAGAAGACAGGGGAGAGGGGGGGGGCGGAGGGAGAAGGCGCGGAGGAGGGATGAGGGGTGAAGACGGAGACGGGTGGAACGAGGAAGGAAGGGATCAAGAAGGCGCGAGGGAGCACGGAGCAGAGGAGGCGGCGGGGGGCAGCTGAAGACCCTCGCCCCCATCATTGGAAACCTGGCCGAGCGCGAGACCGCGGGCGGGTCGCAGCCGTGGGGCCGCCCGCGTGCACCAAGCAACGCACGGGCATACAACGTGTGCCGCTTTACGGGTAGCGCACTGGGAAAAATTGAAGGTGGTGAGAAGGTCCCCCTGAACAGGGAAGGGGCGAGGAGGGAGGGAGGAGGGGGAGAGGGAGGGAGGAGGAGGGAGGACCAGTGCAAACACAAGACTCATCAACGATCTTGCCAAAAACATGATTCCAAGATCCCACTGCACAGGCCACTACAAGGGTTTTCAGACTAAGAGAAATGCAACGTTGGAAGATAGCTAATTGAAACATCCTACACTGCGCCAGAACACCACCGCTGGGATGTCAACACCGCGAACTGCCGTTGCCGTTGCGTCTTGACGATCCTGAACCGTGCCGGAGCACCATTCCTGGGACCTCAACACCGCGAATCAACACAACTGTTGCGCCCTGACAATCCGACATCGTGCCGAAACACCACCTCAGGCACGTGAACCAAGAGAATCCTTGCAACTGCTATAAACACTTAAGGTGAAAACGCGCGGCGCTAAAAAGCGAAAAACATGCTGGAAAGAAACCGCCTTTCATCCGTGACACTCTTGCAAACTGGTATGACGAATGTGCGCAGCGCCAGAGCGAGAGCCACATTTTGAATACCACCGGCCCCCCATCCATGAAATCGTGCAAACTTTAATTTGCACGCACGCGGCGCTAAGGCGATAGCCACATTTTGAAAACAACCCGCCGTCCATCCGTGAAGCTCCTGCAAGCTCTTACGACCAATGCGCCCGGCGCCAAGGCGAGAGCCACATCTTGAAAACGGCCCGCCCTCCATCCGTGAAGCTGCTGCAAAGTTCAAGTTTCAGTGTCATACATGGTGAAGATGTCTCAAGCGAGATGCCCGGCCCGCCCTTTCGACACGCCTCGGGGTGCGACTGGAAGGAACTCAGTATATAAGGAAAAGGAATGGAGGAGAAGGAGGAGGAGGAGGCGAAGAAGGAGGAACAGTGTAAACCCAAGACCCATCGGCGATACTGCAAGAAAAACTCTCCCTCCAGGTTCCGTCTTCATGCGCCCCAACGAGGGTTCATTTTCACCCAGGGAAATGCCCCGCTGGAAAGCAACAGTTTGAAAATCCTCCAGCGCACCAGAACATCACTCCTGAGAACTGAACGCCGCGAATCGCCGCTGCTGTTGCGTCTTGACGATCCTGAATCGTGCCAGAGCACCGCTCCTGGGACTTCAACACCGCGAATCAACAGAATTGTTGCGCCCTGACAGCCCAACATCGTTCCGAAACACCATCTCACGGACGTTAACCAGGAGAACGATTGAAACTGCGATGAACTCTTCGAACGAAAACGCGCGGCGCTTAAGTGAGGGCCACATTTTGAAAAGGAACCGCCCTCCATCCGTGGCACTCTGACGAATGTTCCTAACGGGTGCGCGCAGCTCTAAGGCGATAGCCACATGTTGAAAGCGGACCTCTGGCCCTCCGCTCCATCCGTGAAACTCTTGCAACAAGTTGAGACGAAAGTCCGCGACACGAAAGCGAAAGCCACATTATTAAAGCGGCACGTCTTCCAACCGTAAAACTCTTGCAACTTCTCAGCTTGGGATCATAAATCGTGAGGCTGTCTCAAGGGAAACGCCCGGCCACCCCCCCTGTTCGAAACGCCTACGAGTGCGACAGGGAAGACCTGCTTATCAGGAAAAGCGGTGCAGGAGGAGGAGGAGGAGGAGGACGACGACGACGAAAAAGACGAGGAGGAGAAGGAAGACGACGACGACGACGACGACGACGACGACGACGACGACGACGACGACGACCCAGGACCTGCTTCTGGGAGTAGTCACTGGGCAGACAGGCGTCGAAGGCGTACTGGCGCCAGTGGTTGCTCGTCGGACCCGCCCCTCGGGCGCACTCCGTGCTGAGAGGCGAAGGCGAAGGAGGATCGAGATTAAGTCACCATCCGGGATGGACAGACCTCCCTTTAGTAAAACGTGGTTTAGTGAAAACGACCTGAGGCCCAGACCTGGCGGGCGCAAGCCTGGAAAATAACGGCCACGGCGCCCTCTCGAAA
>CAUYUJ010012903.1:230000-237500 GCA_963575745.1 Prorocentrum cordatum | reverse complement strand
TCAACGTACCAGAAGTGGTGTTTTGGAAGGGTTCTGGACGTTGCGGGTGCAACAGTTACGTTCTTTCGCGGTGTTGAAATCCCAAGAACGGCGTCCTGGCACCATCCAGGATCGCCAAGACGCAACAATCAGATTGATCCGTGGCGTTGGAATCCCCGGAACAATGGTTTGGCATGCTTCCTGGTCGTCAAACAGTTGTATTCCAACGAAGCAGATCCCTCAATGGAAATGAACCGTTGTGGGGGCCAATGAAGAGGAAGCTTGGAGGGAGGGTGTATTCCAACATCGCTGATGGCTCTTGGGTTTACACTGGTGCTCATCCGCTTCCTCCTCCTCCTCCTCTTCCTCCTCCTCCTCCTCTTCTTCATCCTCCTCCTCCTCCTCCTCATCCTCCTCCTCCTCCTTGTCCTCCTCCTCCTCCTTGTCCTCCTCCTCCTCCTCCTCCACCTCCTCATTATCATCCTCCTTTTCCTCCTCCTTCCCCTCCTCATCCTCATGCCTTCCGCATACCCCATCCCTCGTCTTCATAAACAGCCACACTTGTCGCATCCCGCAGGCGTGCACCAGCAGGTCGGGCGGGGCGCTTCGCCTCAGACCTCCTCGCCGGTGATGATCCTCGCGCCTGACATCTGCAACAGACCTCGAGGACGGAGATCGGCGGGTTTTAGACAGGGGGCTCTCGCCTTACACTGCGCACATCAATCTCTTCGAAGGTTACATTCGCTTCGAGGATGGATGGGCGGCTCCTTCTTCAAAACGTGTGGCTCTCGCATCACCGCCGCGCGGAGGAGGAGGAGGAGGAGGAGGAGGAGGAGGAGGAATTCGACTTCAAAGGTCGCAACGCTTTCCAGGGTTCGTGGGGTTGGAATCCCAAGAATGTGCCCTGTCTCGGTTCGAAGATTGCCCAGGCGCAGCTGTCACGTTGATCCGTTGGGGGGTCCCAGGAAGAGTGTTCGGGCACGCTCCTGGACTGTCAGGACACAGCAGTCACGCTGGCTCGCGGCGTTGAAGTCCGCTGAGGATTATCAGACGTCTGTCTTGTAATGGCACTCACGCAATGAGAGTAAATACTTGTGGGGCTCATGAAGAGGGAAGTTGGAGTGAGGGCTTATCGCAACATCGTGGATGCGTCTTGGATGTACACCGGTTTTCCTCCTCCTCCTCCTCCTCATCATCATCATGTTCATCCGCATCGTCATCACCACCACCAGCTACATCATCACCAGCATCAGCATCATCACCATCATCACACAATCATCATCGTCATCATCATCATCAGCATCATCATCATCATCATCATCATCATCATCATCATCATCAGCATCGTCATCGTCGTCATCATCATCATCATCGGCACCATCATCATCATCGTCATCAGCATCCTAATCGTCGTCGTCGCCACTGTAATCACTAACGTCATCATCGTCGTCGTCATCGTCATTCTCGTCCTGCTCATCCTCCTCCTCCTCCTCCTCCTCCTCCTCCTCCTCCTCCTCCTCCTCCTCCTCCTCCTCCTCCTCCTCCTCCTCCTCCCCCCCTCCTCCTCCTCCTCAACCCTCTCGCGTTCCTCCCCCGCTATTGCCCCTCATAGGTATCCTTGTTTGCCCTACTGGTGCTGGGTTGTAGGTGGCTGGGCCTCTGACTGGGCCCGACACCGTTCCCAGTGGCCTAGCGAGACGCTGTCGACTGCACTCGGGCGCGGCGAGACCGCGCCCAGTGCCTGCGCTGAACCCCATGCGCGACGGCCCCCCGCCTCCCCCGGAGACGCGGCCAAATGACCAGAGGGGTCGGCTTGCTGGGGGGGGGGGGGGCTTTGCCTGGCAATGATAGGTGAAACACACGCACATGGCTTGTGCGATGTGTTTCTCGCAGCGCGGGCGCTCGCTCCGCGCGGGCAGGCCTACACGCGTCGCGCCGTGACAAATGCGCACCATGGAAGGGGGGGAGGGGGGCGGGAAGCGGGCGGCCGCGGAGAACGCGCTGCAACTAGGCGGGGCGCCCAGATCAGGTAGAGCAAACAAACTCACGAACTGACAAATGAAACAGCTAGCTAACTACCCGACGAAGTAACTAGTTGAGTAATTAACTAGCTGGCTAACGAACTAAATAACTACATAACTACATAACTAACTAACTAGCTAGCTAATTAGCCAATTAACTAGCTAGCTACATACATAAACAGATAAGTAACGAACAAAGTAACTAACTAACTAACGAACAAACTGCTAACTAAGTGACTAGCTCACTAACTACTTACCGACCTACCTACCTACCTAACTAACTATCTGGCTAACTAATTGCTTAACTAGTTAACGAACTAACCAACGAACTGGCGAACTACCTAACTAACTAATTAAATAACTAACTAACTAACTAAGTAACTGACTAACTAACTACCTAACTAATTAACTAACTACTTGACTAACTAATTAACCAACTAACTAACTAACGATCGAACTAACGAACTGACTAACTAACTAACTAACTAACTAACTCTATAACTAACTCACTAGCTAACTAACTAACTAACTAACGGACTAACTAACTAACTAACTAACCAACGTAACACCGGTTCAACAAACTAAGCAACTAAAAACCTCACTAAGTCACGAATTAACGCACTACCGACCTAACAAAATAACGAACTACCTACTTAACCAACTAACTACCTCACTAGCTAGCTAGCTAGCTAGCTAAGTAACTATTTTACTAACTACCTAGCTAGCTAGCTAGCTAGCTAGCTAGCTAGCTAGCTGACTAACTAACTAACTGACTACCTAAATAACTATCTAACTAACTAACTGACTTCTGAACGACCGAACAAACAAACGAACGACCGAACGAACTAACGGACTGACTGACTGACTGACTGACTGACTGACTGACTGACTGACTGACTGGGTGACAGGCTGACTGACTGACTGGCACGCTCGCTCACCCACGCATCAGCAAACTGAGCAACTAACGAACTTGCAAAACAACCAAACAAGTGACTCACTGACCCGCTATTCACCAAAATAAACAAATAAAAAATCAAGAAACCAAACAACAACCAACCAACCGACCACACAACCAACCAATCAACCAACTAACTAACCAACCAGCCAGCCAACCAACCAACCAACCAACAAGCAAATTAACTCAGAGACTGATTAATCGACTAACTAAATCACTACCGAACTAGTTGGCAAACCGACTGGCTAACTAACTAATTAGCTAACTCCTTAGCTAGTTTGCCGGCGGCCTAGCTAGCTAGCTAGCGAGCTAGCTAGCTAGACCTAGTTAGCCAGATGGCCACCTACCTCCTGTCTTCACTACACACCTAGCCCACAAACAAACTGGTGTTAGACGGGGTGAAACCCAAGCCGTGTGCTTCTGTCAAAATATATGGTGCAATATTGGTGGGCGCATACATGCGGCGCATAGACGTGGGACCATGTATGGTGTGCAGTATATGGTGTACAATGTTTGCTGTGTAATGTATGTGTTTTACTCCTTGCAGCCTGTGAAGGGGGGGGCGGTCTGACTGATGCAACCAACGAGATGCAATCTAGGTGGCGCAATGAACGCGCTGCAGCTCAGGCGGCGAACTAATTGCAAAGCAACTCAAAACAATGCAGACTACTGGAAAGCCACGCAGAGCAACGCAACGCAATTCAACGCAATGCAACGCAATGATACGCCAAACAGAGCAACGCAGTGGAAAGCAAAGCACTGAAAACGAACACAAAGCACTGCAACGCAAAGCAATGGATTCCCATGCGAAGCAATGCAAACTTGCTCACTGACGACTTAACTACCTAATCAGCTAGCGAACTAACTGCCTGAACACATGACTACCTAACTTGGCAACAAACTAACTCACAAATTTACTAACCAACCGGTCAAACCCACCCATTAACAGACTAACTGGTTACCTAACGAACCCTCTGGAACTGACTAACAAACTCACTACCGACCTGCCGACCTACCACCACTACCTAACAACCTAACAACCAAACAACATAGCAAACTAGATTACTAGCTAGCTAGCTACAGAACTGAATAGCTAAATAACTAACTAAACAACTGACTGACAGACGGACTGACTGACTGACTGATTGACTGACTGGCTGACTCGCTGACTGGCGGGCCCCCTACCGAACGAACTAGCTAACGAACGATCTGTCTAAAAAATGACTAACTGAAGGGCTGGCTAACTCACTAACTAAGTAGCTAACTAGCCAACTAGCTACTTGAATAACTAAACATCTAAAGATCTAGTTCACTAACTAACAAGCTAACGAACACACGCATACATAAACGATCGAACTACATACTCAACAATCTAACTGACGAGATAACGAACAAACCAGCCAACTGACTGACTGACTGATTGACAGACTGATTGACTGACAGATTCACGAACTGATCAGCCAACATACTAACTAAACACCTACCTAACGAGCTCACTAATTAAAAGACAATGGTAGAACCATCTAACTGATGAACTAACCAACTAACTGACTAACTAACTAAGTAGTTAACTCACTAACTAGCTAACTAAAGAAAGAACGAACGAACTCACTAACTCACTAAGTAACTCACGAACTAACTAATTGACTATGGATGTCGGGAACTAGTTAAGCTATCTACCGAGCGAAAAGCTTAACTAGCTAGACCACTAGCTTCAAATGAAAACTGGTCAGGTCGGAGGTTGGGGGGTGAGATCGCAATGAAACGGAAACACCCCACCGGGAAATCAGCTTCGGTTTCGCGTTCGTGTCGCGCGTGCGGGCGAGGCGAAGCTGCGCGTGATCCTCCTGCAGCTAGGCCGAAGTAGGACCAAAAGTCCGTTCCCGGCCGCCGGTGGCTGGGAGGTGTCCCAGTTGGGCCGGGCGGTGTCCCGGGTGTCCCAGGTGTTAGTAAGAGCGAAAGTCCGTTCCCGTCCGCCGGTAGCGGAGAGGTGTCCCCATTGGGCCGGGCGGTGTCCCGGGTGTCCCGGGTGTCAGTAGGAGCGAAAGTCCGTTTCCCGTCCGCCGGTGGCCGGGAGGTGTTCCACTTGGGCCGGGCGGTGTCCTGGGTGTCCCAAGTGTCCCGGGCGTCCCGGCGCTAACGCATGTCGCTAATTTCATAATTCATTTGTTCGGCGCCTGCGGCGGGCTTTTTTATCCAATCCAGCTTATCTTCTCTTATCCATATTGCCCAATCCAATGCATCTCATCTCATCCAGACCATCGTGCCCCATCTTATCTTATCCCATCCAATCCAATCCACCAAACCCAATCCATCGATCCATGTGTCTCTGCACCTGCGCGGGCAAATCCAACCCATCTTATCTTCTCCAATCCATTTCTTCCTATCCAACCCATCTTATCTTATCCCATCCATCTTATCACGCGTTTCCACTCCACCCAACCCAATCGTAGTTGCCATCGCCATCGTTGCTGCTAGCACCGCCGCACCCATCACCCATCGCCATTGCCATCATTGCGGTGGAGGGGGAGACCGATATATATAGAGAGAGAGAGAGAGACAGAAAGAAAAAAAGCGAGAGAGGGAGAAAGAGAGAGAGAGAGAAAGAAAGAAAGAAAGAAATAAAGATTGATTACCTAGTATGCGATGGTTGTTTCGTGGTTGTCTTGTGATTGTCATGATGGTTGTCTGGTGGTTTTGCCGATGGTTGCCCTGTGGTTGTCCGACAACAAATCGTTTTTTGGGCGCCTGCGGCGGGTTTGCTCATTTTGTTTCCGAAGTCAATAGTGAAATCGACAGTGAAATTCACCGATAGGTCGGTCGACGGATAGGTAGATAGTGGGATCCCCTCGCCATCGCGATCATCATTGCGGTGGAGGAACTCTGATAGAGAGGGAGAGAGAGAGAGAGGGCGAGAGAAAGAGAGAGAGAGAGAGAGAGACGGAGACAGAGAGAAAGAGAGAGATGAGATCAAGGTGACAGGATGGAGGTCAGTCAGGGCGGTCACATAGGTAATGCACCGAACTCACTAAAAGACTAGTCAACCATACAACCAACTAGCTACAACGCTCGCTAACCAACAAATTACCTAACTAAGCAACTGGCTAGCTAAATAACAAACTAACGACCTAAATACAGACAAAAACCAATAGCACAGGACCGAACTGCCAAACAAGTGAACTCATTAGCTGACGAAATACCAAACTGGTTAACTGAATTAATTAACTGACGAACTGGCTGACTAATTAAATACCGAACTAACTAACTAACTAACTAACTAACTAACTAATTAACTAACTAGCTAACTAACTAACTAACTAACTAACTGACTAACTAACTAACTAACTAACTAACTGGCTGGCTGGCTGGCTGACTGACTAACAGCTCCAACTAACTACCGAACTAACTAAGTAAGAGAATAATCACCTAAAATAACTAACTAACGAACGAACGAATGAACTGGTCAACTACTGATATAACGAAATGACCAACTAACTGACTAACCAATCAACTGGCTAACTAACTGACTAGCTGTCAATATGTATAGTATCTGGGGGGCGGAACGAATTATGTAGGTCGCTAAAGCGAACTAACTTACTCACGGGCTCGCTCACTCACTCACTCACTAACCGGCTATAGATGTATCCCCAGGTACTGTGTGGACTAGCTAGGTTTCTATCCCTGAATAAAATCGAACCAACTAGCGGTACAGGTGACCAGTTTAGCACATGACTAGCTAAACCACGAACGAACTAACGAACACATTAAAGAATTGGCTACATAACCAACTGACTAACAACCTAACCCACTAACTAATCAACCAATTCGAGACATGCCGACCAACCGAACTAACTGATTAGCGACATAATGAACTAAGCACTCCACCAAAATATTGGACTACGTAACTACGTAACAACCTAACTAACAACTTGACGAACTGAAGGACTAACTGACTGACTGACTGGCTGACTGACTGGCTGACTAATTTGCAAACTAAACCCTGCATTATTAGATGAATGAATGACCAATGAACTACCAAACTACCCGATTGACCAACCAACTAACTAACGAATTGACTGGCTCACTGGCTCATTAAGCAACTTGCTAGCTGACCAGCTAGCTAAATCGCTCGCTAGCTAATTAACTAACTGGCTAGCTAGCTAACTCACTAGCTACCTCCCCCACAGTGCAACTAGCTAAGCGAGCGAACTAGCTAAGTAATACGCCACGACTTCGCTTTAAAACTGACGAACTGAATACCTAACTAACTAGTTAACTAACTAACTAACTAACTAACTAACTAACTAACTAAGTAACTAACTAACACAGATCTTACGAACTACATTAAAAACGAACTAACTACCCACCTGCCTGTCTATCCACCTAACTAACTAACTAACTAACTAACTCACTAACGAACTAACTAACTAACTAACTAACTAACTAACTAACTAACTAACTATGTAACTAACTGACTAGCTAACGAACGAAGTAACTAACCAACTAACTAGCTACCTGATTAACGCACTATTTAATTGAGTGGAT
>CAUYUJ010012903.1:182500-225000 GCA_963575745.1 Prorocentrum cordatum | reverse complement strand
CACGGCTGTGTGTGCCTACTCGGCGTCGTGGACAGACGCGCTCCCCATGCTGCGAAAAATGAACCTTCTTAGCAGCAGCTGAGCTCACCGCCGTCCTCCGCACTCGGACAGGCGCCGCGGTCGAGTGTCTCCCGAAGGCCAAGCACGCTAGGGTCGCAGCCACTCGCGGCGGCTTTGCTTGCCCAACCTGGCAAGAGGTCTGGGACGGCGCGCGCCCGCAGCAGACGGAGCCAGAGCCTGGCGAGTGGAAGCACGGATGACAGTACCACGCGTCAGCAGCACGAGAGCAACGGTTCAGGGAGGATGTTGTGCTACCCAGCCTCGCGGACAACCAGCTGTTGATGTTTGACTCCCAAGGAGGCCGCTGCGGCGAGCGACACCTTCCCTGATCCCGACGACGCCCGAAACTACCTTCACACCAGAGCGTTTCCGCACGCTGCTCCTCCGGCGGCTCCGCCTCCCTCTGGACACCAGCCAGCTGGTGCAACAGGCGCTCCTGCTAAGCCCACCTTGACTTGCGAGGCGACCACGGAACAGCGTGCCCCCGTAGCGGGCGGCTGCTCAAACGCGGCGCCCCCGTCGAACGGATGTGGGCCAGGGTGTGCCGTGAGGCGGGGGGGCGCGTCCGCACCAACGTGTTCTTGCGCGACATGAACCTACCAGGCATCAGGGCCGGCGACGGGCGCCGAATCGAGGTTGTCGCACAGGGCCTCCTGGCCTACCACGGCCGCCAGGTCGCCATCGACGCCTGCATCGTGTCGCCGCTGACGGCCGCTGGCAGGCCTGCCGCGCCGCGCGAAGACGCCGCCCGGGGCTTGTGCTTCAGCGAGCCCGCCGCCGCAAGCAGACCACCTACCCCGAACTCGTGGGCTCCAGGCGTAGTTACCTCTTGGTGGCCAGAGCAGACCGGGCGAACGCTGGGACGAGGAACCCAACAAGTTCCTCGTGGTCTTGGCGCGGACCAAGGCCAGGGGCGCGCCAGCTGCGCTCCGAGGGTCGCTGACAACGGCGCTTCTGTACAGGTGGACTGGCATGCTGTCCGTTGCCATCCACGACGCCCTTGCGGCTAACTTACTAAGGAGGGCGTGCCGAGCGAGACGCTAGCCACGGACGGAGAAGCACCCTGGCGGGGGGACCTCTTGTCGGCGCTCCCCTAAGGACGCGGGCCCGGGCCCCCGCGAGAGCGGCAGCGGGGGCCGACCACCAGCAGCACCAGCACCACCACCACTACGACGGCTACCAGCACGAGCGCCACCAGCAGCACGGCGACGACAGCGACCCCTGCCAACGGCGACGCAGCGACGACCAGCAGCAGCAGCACCAGCACGACGGCGGCCAGCACCACTACTACCACTACGACTACGACGGCCACAACCAGCACCACCACCACCACCACCACCAACACCACGACCACCAGCAGCGACACCAGCACCAACACTGCGACGACTACCAGCACAAGCACCACCAGCAGCACGACGACGACTGCGACCCCCACCGACGGCAACGCAGCGACGACCAGCAGCAGCAGCAGCAGCAGCAGCAGCAGCAGCAGCAGCAGCAGCAGCAGTACCACCACGACAGCGACCAGCAACTACGCCACCAGCACAACCACGACGACGGCGAAAAGCAACGCGAAGACAGTGGCCATCAGCAGCACCACCACAGCCAGCGCGACGACGACAGCCCGCAGCACCGACGCCCAAGCCCGCACCAGCACTACTACAACACTGAGCAGCGACGCAGCAACGACCAAGAGCACCAGCACCACGGCAGCGACCTGCAACACTACAGACTGCGCAGCCAACGCCACGACGACCAGCAGCACCACCAAGACCACGGCAGCAACGCAACCGCCAGCATCGCCACCGCGACCACAACCACGAGCACAACGGCGGCGGCTACCACGACAACGACCAGCAGCAGCACCGCCACGCACGACGAAGACGGCCAGCACCAGCCGCAGCCGACCGGGCAAGAGGCCCAGTGGAGCAGGGGCCACGGTGGATGGAACGGGGCTACCGCGTACCCGCCTACGGGCCTCACCTCCCAGGCGTGGGACGGGGCTGCCGCGCACCCGCCTGGCCCCACGCCTGGGCCCCTGCTCCAAGGACACGGAGGAACAAATGCCTGGCGAGAAGCCGGCTTCAGAAGCGGAACGGAGTTGGGAGGTGGGACGGGGCTACCGTGCACCCGCCTGTGGGCCCCACCTCCCGGGCGTGGGGCGGGGCTACCGCGCGCCCGCCTGCGGGCCCCACGCCCAAGCCCCCGCCGCAGCAGCGCCGAGGCGGAGAGGGAGACTTTGCGCGGCCGCCAGCCGCAGCCGACCGGGCAAGAGGCCCAGAGTGGAGCAGTGGCCGGAGGTGGAACGGGGCTACCGCGTACCCGCCTACCGGCCTCACCTCCCAGGCGTGGGACGGGGCTGCCGCGCACCCGCCTGCGGGCCCCACGCCTGGGCCCCTGCTCCAAGGACACGGAGGAACAGGGGCCTGGCGAGGAGCCGGCCTCAGACGCGGAACGGGGGTGGGAGGTGGGCGGGGCTGCCGCGCACCTGCCTGCGGGCCCCACCTCCCGGGCGCGGGGCGCGGGAAGGCACGCCAGAGCGGGCCCCGAGTGAGGGTGGGGTTAGAACGCCTGCGACTCTCCGTGCGGCCGGGGGGGCCCCGCAACGCAGCCGCGCCAGGAGAGAGACGAGGCGCCGAGAGGGCTGAAAAGAAGGAGGGCGCAGCCTGCTTGAGGAAGCGGGCGGGAGGCCCGCACGGCGAGGGACGCGCGCACGCGCCCGCCCTGCGCGCGAGGAGGAAAGGGGGGAGGGGGAAAAGGAAAAACACACACACACACACAAAAAAAAAAAAAAAAACTAGCGAAGACCTCACGGAACGACTTGCCAAAGACAGCAGGACGACAGGACGGACCGAGGCAAGCATAGCAAGGCGCTACCGGGGCGGAGCAGCCCTTGGGGGGCTCCAAACGACAAGTGCCCCGGCCAGGTCCTGGTCAGGTCCCCCCAGAGCGCTCCAGGGAGAGTAATTTTTTAACACCCCGCACGAGGGCCGCAATCCACTGCCGCCGTCCCCCGCCCCACAAGCCCCCCAAGAGCCCCCAAACAGGCCCCAGAGGCACCCAAGACGCCGCCAAGAGGCCCTGAAGAGGCCCTCAAGAGGCCACCAAAGGCCCAAAAGAGGCCCCCAGGAGGCTTCGAAGAAGCCCCACAAGGACGCCACAAGACGCTCGAAGGAACTAGAACACTTGTTCCAAGAGGCATCCCGAGGCCCCCAAAAAGCCTTCCAATTTCAGCTACGTCCCAGCCCACCCCCGTCCGACCTACTTATTTTGGCTGCACCCTGGCCCGCTCCCGTCCGACTTCCTCGATCGAAGCTTCAAAACTGCATCCCCGGAGGTCCTACAGAGGCCAACCTGACCGGAGATGGATATGCCGAAGGCAACTGGATATTTCAGCTACGTCCTGGCCTACTCCCTTTGGACTATCGGTCGACCCGGGGCGCGCCAACAAGGTTTCGAGATGCAAAGTATGAACTGGTCCATCGAGGGCGACAAGACAAGAAAGGGAGACAGACCAGGCGGCTGAGGACAAGGATTTAGAAGACCGCGGGGCAAGGGGTCAGGGAGGAAGACGGAAGTGAGGAACAAGGTCCAGGAGGAGGGGGGAGGAAGGCGCTAGCCAGTAAACGAGGTGGGCCCCCTAACCTCCGACGTCAGGACTGGCACATGGCGCGGAGCGTAAATGCCTCCACTACTCCCCGACGACTGGCTTCCCGTCCCGACTATTTGACGATCCTCGGGCAAGTGGGTGAGTCCAGGACCGGACAACTGCCAAAAACCGTCCGTCGCCACACCGTCAACACGCTGGAGATCGCCCTGGGCGACGCTGTTTACACGTCGAGAATGCTGACGCCCAGGACGGCCTCCACAACGGCCACAACCTCCTCCAAGACGCCAGCAAGAAGCGCGTCAAGAAAGCCACCGGGAGCAACAAATCCTTTTCTGTAGATACTCAAAGGACCAAATTACCGAACCGCACACGATGGCATAATACAGGCCGGCGGGGTGAGCGAAGCGACTACGAAGACGTGTAGCAACGGAGCCCCCTGCGCAGAGGGGCGCAACTCCCAAGCGACAGACGCGCGCAGTTTCACCGCTGCGCCCGTGCCCATACACACGGTGGCCCTGGGAGCGCACGCGCGAAGGCATCGTCTGCGAAAAAACGCCTCCGAAAAGCTTACGAGAGGGGCGCGCCGGCGAGCCAACCGCTGGCCAGCGACATCGTCGCAACCAGGGTGCGCAGGAGAGAGAAAGCAGTGCCAACCAGGGCAGGCGGGCACAGGAGAAAGCTTAACAAAATGCGGCGCGCGTGCTGCACCCCAGTCGCGTGCGATGGGCTGCGCAGGGCGCGAGAGACACTTCCCGACGAAAAACGGCCGCGAAAAACGGCCCCCGCCCGGGCGCCGCGGTGATCCGGCTTCTTCTGCCAAGTGCCTTGCTTCGACCAGCACTTTTGTTTCGTCTGCGTCGCGAACGCGCACACACACACACACACACACACACACACAACACACAACACACAACACACAACACACAACACACAACACACACACACACAACACACACACGCACAACACACACACACACACACACACACACAAACACACACAACACACACAACACACACACACAACACACACACACACACACAACACACACACACACAACACACACAACACACACACACAACACACACACAACACACACAACACACAACACACACACACACACACACACACACACACTTTGCCCGCCTCCCAGGCTACCCGCTGCCAGCGGCGACTGGGTGGGCGCGCGAACGGGGGCGAGGGAGCCTTCGCCGTGGGAGGGCGTCCACTAGCCACGTGCCCAGGGTAGCCCGCCAAGCAAAAGGCGGAAGTGCAGTCCCGAAGTCCTTCTTCCCTTCCCTCCTAGGACCCCTGTGCCCCGCGCCCCGTCGAGCGCCCTGGCCACCCCGCGCGCAGCGAAAAGGGAGGGCGCGCGAACGGGCGGGCTTCTTCGCTCGCGAGGGTGTCCCACGGCGACAGAGGGTTCCTGCAGGCACGGCCCCCGTCCGATAGTCGCGGAAGACCCCACAATGCGGACGCAAGCACGTCCACTGCGCCAGCGAGTGCGGCAGCGCACCGTCGCCACAGTTCGGCATGCTGTCGCGGCAAGTTCTTCTGCGTTCCGACTACGCCCCCCGAGTCCCTGATCTGCCGTGTGGGGCGCCGCCGTCACCGTCGCCAGAACACCACAAGGGGGCGCCACCGACTCTGACATCAGAGCGCACTGTTCGGCCCCAGACAGGCAAACCCACGCGCCCTGGTCCTTCTCCTTGACCAACTGCGGCTGCACCCGCGGCCGCACCGTGCCCGCGGCGGCACTGCGCAGCGCACCCTCTCGATCGGCTTGCGGAGGGCCGTCTGACAGTGTGGTCACACGTTCAGGATTTGTGGCCCCCTCCACCCGGGGCGAGGGTATTTTTTTATTTTCGCGCCCCTCGCCTCCAATACCTACCTCGCTCGTCCAGCAGCTCCTACCTGCTCGTCCGTCTGGTCTGCCTCGCGTGCTCTCCTGGTAGGTGGGATACCTGCAGCGGCACGGACGCCAAGGAACTGGGACCTGGTTGACGGGCAACCTCGAGTTCGGGTACTCGCCGCCCCTGACTCTGGCGGAGCACTCGTTTGCGACGACAGAGCTGCCGCTCTGGAACCGGGGCACTGCAGGGGGAAACAACGAAAAGGCGATACAAAGACGCGCTCTCCCCGACGGAAAGAAAATGCAAGTCACCAGCCGCGTTGCTCGCGACCACAAGACCACCCGCGAACTTGCGCGCGCCGTCGGCCTCCTTGACCAACGGCGTCACCATCACCCCAAAAGGCGAAAGGCCCTCTTTTTGCCCGATCGAACGCCCGGGCCGAGAAGGGGCCTCAGCCTGCCTGGCCCCCCACCCCAGGCAGGTCGCACGCAGCGCTGTCCCGCGCTCTGCCCTCCGCCTGGACGCCTGGCTCCCTTGCCGGGGCGTCGCCTGGAACGCCGCCACGCGCTCCCGACCCTCTTCCGCAGCCCGCCGCCTCGGCCCCCTCCGCCCTGCTCGGGGCGCGACGGCCCGGCGGGCGCCAAGGGCGAGCTCGCTCGTCGCTCCGCCGCCGCTCCGCCTCGCGCGGCCGGCGAGGGCGCCGGCCCCCTTGGGCCAGCGCGCCAGCGCGCCACCGACAGGCAGGGACGGCCTGACGCCTGAGCCCACCTGGCCACAGACGTCGTGCAGGGAGAAAAGATCGGTTGGGCACACGGGGGCGAGGAAGAGAATGGCATGGAACGAGACGAAACGCGAACGCAACGCACTGAAAACGCACTGAAACGCCAAGGGAAAAGGAAACGCGATGACACCGAACGAAACGAAACGGAACGGAACGGAAAGAAACGAAAAGAAGCGAAATGTAACGCAACGCATTACAACGTAGCGCATTGCATCGCATCGCGTTGCATTGTATTGCAAATTACGTGCCCTGGCGTTGTAGCACAAAGCGACGCAATGCAACGCAATGCAATACCATGAAACGCAATGAAACGCAATGAGATACAATGAAACGCAATGAAGTGCAATGAATTGCAGCGCCAGAAACTTCAGCGGCATGAAATGGAATGGAATGGCATGAAAGAAAATGAAAATGAATGCAGTGGCATGACACATAATGAAATTAGGTAAAATGGCATGAAATCAAATGACATAACATGTAAAGGAATGATATATAACGACATGTACTGAAATGGAACGAGTTGGAGCGAAACGCAAAAACATGTAATGAAATGAAATGAACTAAAATCAAATAAAGGGAATCTCCACAATGGACTGGGACATCATCAAATCCAACAAGACGAAATAAGATGAAACGAAGCGGGACGGAACGAAATGAACTAGAAGGGACTGAAATGCAATGAAATGAAATAAAATGGAATGGCATAAACGGGCATGGCATGGAATGAAAAAGAGAATGTATTGGCATGAAATGAACCATCTGAAATGCAATACAATCATATGGCGCGATATGATGCGGAATGATACGGGATGGCATGATATGAAAGGAAAAACTAAATGTAATGGCAGGACATGTAATGCCGAGAACGGAAAAAGGATAGGAAATGAAATGGACGAAATGAAATTAAATAAAATTGAATACCATGATAGGAACGGACATGAAATGAAATGGAATGATGAACCATACAAATGTGATGAAATTCGATGGTGTGAGATCACACGGCATGAAATGAAATGGAATGAATACACATGGCACATGGGATGAATGAAGCGAGATGAAGCGGCATGACATGACCTCATCTGATATTGAATGGCATCAAAAGGAACAAAAACATGAAATTACATGGAACTGCTGTGGCTTGCACCTTGCCTTTCCTCACCAAGAAAAACAAAAACAAAAACAACCACACATAACCAAAGAACGAGAAAATGACAAACCAAAAACCAAAGAAATTAGCAAAAATACAAAAGCAGGGGGGGGAAAAACAAACAAACAAACAAAAAAACACGTTCTGGTTCGCCGTCGCGTTATAGTGTGCCCCAACACCATGAAAAAGACAATTCCTCGGTTCAATGCCTCGGTTTTGTGTGTTCACTGTATCCGCTGTGGCTTGTTTCTGTTCCACCTGCTCTGCTCTGACCTGCTGGGCAAGTTGCGGTCCTGTCCATTGCTTACTGCGCTTGGCATTACCTTGATTGGCGCTGCTGTCCTCGATTCTGACGTCGTTCATTCGTTTTGGTGTTATCTCATCCGCGTCGTCCTGCTGCATACTCGCTTACTCAGCTCGACAGCACAGCAAAATCAACCAACAAAGCAAAATTCCCCCCCCCCCGTAGGCGTTCCCGAATCACCCCCCCTTCCCACTCGTTTCCAAAGAGGGAGGGGGGCTCCCCTTTTGAAAACCCCTGCCGGAAGTCCCCCCCCCTTCCCGTTTCTCCCGCCCTGCGGAAGCTACCCCCCCCTCCCTTTCCAAAGGGGAGGGGAGCTCCCCCCTCCCTCGCTTTGAACCTTCCTGGCCGGAAACCAACCCCCCTTGCCCCTTTTTTGCCGCCCCGCCGAAGCTCCCCCCGACCCCTTCCCTCCTTCCCTCCGTGTTTCGCCCTGGAAGCTAACCCCCCCCCTCCTCCCCCTTTTCCAGTGGGAGGGGCAAAATTACCCCCCCCTTCCCTGGGACCTCCCCCGCTCTATGCCGAAAAGCCCACCCCCCGTCCCCCCCAGCACCCCCCATCCTCCGGAACCCCAACCGTCACCCTCGGCCCCTAACCCTGAGGCCCCGAAAACCTGACACTGCGACCCGAACCTAAACATTCGAACCCAAAACACCCTAACCCTAACACCCAATCCCTAACCCCACTTCTCGAGCCCAAGCCTGAACACCCCCGCACTCACGACCTAAACCTAACACCTTCACCCCGAACACCCTACCCCCCAATCCTTACACGCTGACCCCAAACGCGCGCGCACCGCGCACGGCACCCCTGCGCGCTCACGCACGCACGCGCGCGCACACGCATCCACACACGCACACACACACACAGACACACACACACTTGTTTTGCGTCGACACCTAGGGCAGAATCCTTGCGCTGGCGGATAGGGCGTTGGTAGATCATACGAAACGCAAATTAAGCCGAAATGCACGGGGAGGAAGGAGGCGCCCAGCACACGCACACACACACACACTCTCACACACACACACACACACACACACACACACACGCACACACACACACACACACACGCACACACGCACGCACGCACGCACGCACGCACGCACACACACACACACACACACACACACACACACACACACACACACACACACACACGCACGCACGCACGCACGCCGCGCGCGCGCGCACACGCACGCACACACCGCACACACACACACACACACACACACACACACACACACACACACACACACACACGCGCACGCACGCACGCACGCACGCACGCACGCACGCACGCACGCACGCGCACACACGCACAAACACACACACACACACACACCCACGCGCGCGCGCGCGCACGCGCGCGCACACACGCACACGCACACGCACACGCACACGCACACGCACGCGCACGTACGCGCACGCGCACGCGCAAACACCACTACCACCAGCACCATCCACGCACCCTGACGCCACGTCCGCGACACCCTAACCCTGACACCTTACCCCTCGCACCCTAACCCGTACTTCACACCCCCGCCACAGTGCCCCTCACGATGCAACCCTGCCAACGAGAGCAAGGAGACTCTAACCCTCGCACCGGAGCCTCAACCCGCACACCCCGCCCCGAACGCCCCCGATACGCTGCCACCGTAACCTTAACGCACTCCCTCCGATTCCCGAAACCTTATACCCAAACCACGGGGAACGGCCAGGACCACCACATTATTTTGAGGAATGCGCTCTGCGCGGCCCCCCCCCCTCGGCCGGAGAGACCTTCTGCCACAGCAGCACCCCAGTCAGCACAGCCTGCTGAAAAAATTATCCCGGCAAAGCAACCTAACAGCGATGTGTAGGAGCATATCTGGAAGCATTCCCCTTAAGATTCAGATGAGAATCCTGTTGTAGAATTCTGCTGTTCTCGCAGTCGTAGTCGCATTCGCGATGGCAGTCGCAGTGGCAACGGCAGTCGCAGTCACAGCCTCAGCCTCAGCCTGCCTCAGCCTCAGCCTCAGCCTGCCTCAGCCTCAGCCTGCCTCAGCCTCAGCCTCAGCCTGCTTCAGCCTCAGCCTCAGTCTGCCTTCAGCCTCGCCTCAGCCTCAGCCTGCCTCAGCCTCAGCCCTCAGCCTCAGCCTCAGCCTCAGCCTCAGCCTCAGCCTCAGCCTCAGCCTCAGCCTCAGCCTGCCTCAGCCTCAGCCTCAGCCTCAGCCTCAGCCTCAGCCTCAGCCTGCCTCAGCCCTCAGCCTCAGCCTCAGCCTCAGCTCAGCCAGCCTGCCTCAGCCTCAGCCTGCCTCTGCCTCAGCCTCAGCCTGCTTCAGCCTCAGCCTCAGTCTGCCTTCAGCCTCGGCCTCAGCCTCAGCCTGCCTCAGCCTCAGCCTGCATCAGCCTCAGCCTCAGCCTCAGCCTGCCTCAGCATCAGCCTGCCTCAGCCTCAGCCTCAGCCTGCCTCAGCCTCAGCCTCAGCCTGCTTCAGCCTCAGCCTCAGTCTGCCTTCAGCCTCGGCCTCAGCCTCAGCCTGCCTCAGCCTCAGCCTGCATCAGCCTCAGCCTCAGCCTCAGCCTGCCTCAGCATCAGCCTGCCTCAGCCTCAGCCTCAGCCTGCCTCAGCCTCAGCCTCAGCTGCTTCAGCCTCAGCCTCAGTCTGCCTTCAGCCTCGGCCTCAGCCTCAGCCTGCCTCAGCCTCAGCCTGCATCAGCCTCAGCCTCAGCCTCAGCCTGCCTCAGCATCAGCCTCAGCCTCAGCCTCAGCCTCAGCCTGCCTCAGCCTGCTTCAGCCTCAGCCTCAGTCTGCCTTCAGCCTCGGCCTCAGCCTCAGCCTGCCTCAGCCTCAGCCTGCATCAGCCTCAGCCTCAGCCTCAGCCTGCCTCAGCCTCAGCCTGCCTCAGCCTCAGCCTCAGCCTGCCTGCCTCAGCCTCAGCCTCAGCCTGCTTCAGCCTCAGCCTCAGTCTGCCTTCAGCCTCGGCCTCATCCTCAGCGTGCCTCAGCCTCAGCCTGCATCAGCCTCAGCCTCAGCCTCAGCCTGCCTCAGCATCAGCCTGCCTCAGCCTCAGCCTCAGCCTGCCTCAGCCTCAGCCTCAGCCTGCTTCAGCCTCAGCCTCAGTCTGCCTTCAGCCTCGGCCTCAGCCTCAGCCTGCCTCAGCCTCAGCCTGCCTCAGCCTCAGCATCAGCCTGCCTCAGCATTCAAAATGTGGCCCGGGAATGGAGTTCTGGGAACTCGAAGAACACGAAGTGGCCTACAGTTGGCTCCGGGCATTCAAAATCATGCCCAGGAATGGAGTTCTGGGAACTCGAAGACCACGAAGTGGCCTACAGTTGGCTCCGGGCATCCAAAATGTGGCCCGGGAATGGAGTTCTGGGAACTCGAAGACACGAAGTGGCCTACAGTTGGCTCCGGGCATCCAAAATGTGGCCCGGGAATGGAGTTCTGGGAACTCGAAGACCACGAAGTGGCCTACAGTTGGCTCCGGGCATCCAAAATGTACGCCGGGAATGGAGTTCTAGCAGCGCCAAGAGCGATTTTGCGAGGATGTCCCAGGCGATTTGGGCTTCGGCGGCAGCCGCCCCGGGTCCCGCCCCGACCCCCCTGAGGAGTCATGATCTGCTATGCTCTCTTCGCCCTTGCAAAGGGTAGCCCAGGCTGACCTTCGGCTCCGAAAAAGATTATCCCGGCAAAGCAACCTAACAGCGATGTGTAGGAGCATATCTGGAAGCATTCCCCTTAAGATTCAGATGAGAATCCAGTTGTAGAATTGTGCTGTTCTCGCAGTCGTAGTCGCATTCGCGATGACAGTCGCAGTGGCAACGGCAGTCACAGACACAGCCTCAGCCTCAGCCTGCCTCAGCCTCAGCCTCAGCCTGCCTCAGCCTCAGCCTGCCTCAGCCTCAGCCTCAGCCTGCTTCAGCCTCAGCCTCAGTCTGCCTTCAGCCTCGGCCTCAGCCTCAGCCTGCCTCAGCCTCAGCCTGCATCAGCCTCAGCCTCAGCCTCAGCCTGCCTCAGCATCAGCCTCAGCCTCAGCCTCAGCCTCAGCATCAGCCTGCCTCAGCATTCAAAATGTGGCCCGGGAATGGAGTTCTGGGAACTCGAAGAACACGAAGTGGCCTACAGTTGGCTCCGGGCATTCAAAATCATGCCCAGGAATGGAGTTCTGGGAACTCGAAGACCACGAAGTGGCCTACAGTTGGCTCCGGGCATCCAAAATGTGGCCCGGGAATGGAGTTCTGGGAACTCGAAGACCACGAAGTGGCCTACAGTTGGCTCCGGGCATCCAAAATGTGGCCCGGGAATGGAGTTCTGGGAACTCGAAGACCACGAAGTGGCCTACAGTTGGCTCCGGGCATTCAAAATGTGGCCGGGAATGGAGTTCTGGGAACTCGAAGACCACGAAGTGGCCTACAGTTGGCTCCGGGCATCCAAAATGTATGCCGGGAATGGAGTTCTAGCAGCGCCAAGAGCGATTTTGCGAGGATGTCCCAGGCGATTTGGGCTTCGGCGGCAGCCGCCCCGGGTCCCGCCCCGACCCCCCTGAGGAGTCATGATGCTCTCTTTTGACACCACTAGAAACCTATCAGTCTTCGCTGTTAGGTAAAAGAAGGGGGAGGTAGCTTCCGACGCCCCCCCCCGTCGCCCTTGCAAAGGGTAGCCCAGGCTGACCTTCGGCTCCGAAAAAGAGGAGGGAACGGGGCAGCTTGGAAGCTCCTCCATTTGCAGCGCACCCCCCTCTGTCGCACAGCAAGGGGAGGGAGGGGGTAGCTTTGGAAGCCCCCCCAACCCCTGGAAAGAGGAGCCCCGGCTCACCCCGGACCCCGAAAAAAACGGGTAGGGGGTAGCTTCCGAACCCTCCCCCCTCTCACCCGGGATGGGGGAAGCAGCTTCGGAAGCCCCCCCGCCCCATCTGGAGAGGGGAGCCCAGGCGTACCCCGCGCCCCGACAAGGGAAGGAGGCGGGAGGTAGCCTCAGCGGGCCGCATGCGAACCATACCCCTACCCCCCACGATTTCTGAGGAAAAGAGTGGAGTTCACTACGCTCGGGAGCTCCCGAGCGAAGTGAACCCCACCCTCCCCCTCCTCAGAAATCGCGGGGGGTAGGGGTAGGGTTCGCATGTGGCCCCCTTAAGCCTCCAAGCCCCCTCCCCCCCATTCAGCTGAGCCCCCCCCCCCGGCTACAGGATGCCAGCCCAGGGGAGGGAGGGGGAGGCAGCCTCGGAGGCCCCCCCGCCTTTTCCCCACGGGAGCAGGGAGGGGGGCAGCCTCTGAAGCTGGGGCCTCCCTCGCATTCCCGGGCCTGCGTGCGCGCTCGCGCACAGAAGGGGAGGGAGAAAGAGAGAGAGAAGAAAACAGAGAGACAGAGAGGGGGCGAGATAGAGAGAGAGAGAGAGTGCGAGAGAGAGGGAGGGGGGGGGAAAAACAAAAAAAAAAAAAAAAACGAGAGAAAGAAAGAGAGAGAGAGAGAGAGGAAACAACAAAAACAAAAAACAAAAAATGGAAAGAGCGCGGCGAGGAACACAACTAAGGAATTGAGTACTTGCATGCATAAACGGTACAAATAACCAGCCAGAAGCAAAACCCAGATCTGCAATGCAAGCAAAGGCAAACCAAGCAAAGGAACTCAATGCAACGCAATCTGCTCCCACGTTAACGCTGAATGGCGCGATGAGTGCTGTTAAAGACCACGATGCCATAAGATGCGACGGACTGTTACGTGTTTGTTTGGTGTTGCGCGTGTCATTCCCATCATGTTTCGATCGCTTGCATCTTGCACCAAGCAGAGGTGACCCTCACTGCGGCCGCGCAGAGATCGCCACAGCACTCTCAGGCAACGTGGGTTCCGACAGCGAAGCGGGCCTGCGTGTGACAGAACAGCCGAAGGATTGGTCGCATGTGTGTTTCAACCGTTGCTCGGTCCTTGTTGGCCTGTCTTGATTGGTTTGGTGTTCCTGGTTCCTGTACCTGCTGGCGGTTTCCTGGATTGCGGCCCCTCCTTGCGACGCTCCGCTCCCTGTGTATGCGTCCCCCCCGTTGTTCGCCTTCTGTTCCCCCTGCTGATCGGCAGCTACTTTGCGGTTGCCAGCCCTGGCTGGTTTTGCCCTCGTGGCACATGTCCCCACAGGCGGTAGGATACAAGGCCGCGCGGCCCGCATCTGTCCTTCCTCCCCGGCTTCGTTCTTCCCTTTGCCTTGCGATGCCCGCAGCAGCCAGAAGGAACAGTAGACAAGCGCGTCCCACTACTCGCGGAGTGACGACTCGCAAATGGCCTGGATCCGCCGCGGGGGATTTACGATCCATGACATATAGGAAGCCATGCGAGTTCGCGAGTAGAGGAACGCGCTCGGTGAAAGGGGGTATAAGAAACTGCCTGCTGCTGCCAGGCAGACATGTGGGATCGCAGCGTGCCCGGCGAGGGCCGCAGACCTGCCCTTGGCGACGCGAGGACACGAAGCTCGCCGTGCTGATGGCCAAGCGCCGGTCGCAGAGGCGGCCCCGCCACCCTGCCTGGCGGCAACAACAAGGCGAGCCACATCGCCAGGGGCCGAAAAGGGAGCGGAGCTGGCGCGAAATCGGAGGGCCGTGCCGTCGAGAGAGCCAGCGGTGGACTGTAAACCGCGACGAGCGCGGAGGCAGGCGTGCGCCCACATCTGGCGCGGCAAACCTTCCAGTGACTTCCAAGTCGGCACCGCCGCACAGCGGCACCAAGCAACGCTTACAGGCTAGCACCGCTGAGAGACCCCACGCTCGGCCCGCCAACCGCGCGCATATCCGCCCTGGCACGTTGGGGCGTGGTAGAATGCCGAGTGCTGCCTGGCAGGAATTATGTCACTCGTCAAGGCCCCCCCCCTCTTCCAGCACCTCGGGCTGCGTGCAGGCAGCCACCAAGGCCGCCAAGATGGCCAGACACTGCCAAGATGGCTGCTCCCAGGAGACGCCGAGCACATCCGAGAAGTCCACACAAAAAAAAACCCAAACACCACCCAAGACGCTTTCCAAGAAGCCCTCGAAAGGCAAAGAGCATGAATGGTCATATCGTCTCCGAGCGTGTCTCATGTTCCACGCTCTTCGGTCCAAGATCGGCCGACGTTCGACCTTCGAAAACCCAGAAGGGGCCACTGAAAATCTCAAGAGCGCCCCTAAACAGTCCAGCCCCAAGAAAGCACCAAGCTGGTCGAAGAGGGCCTCTGGAAGGACCCAGGACTGACTACCCAAGACGGCCCAAGATGGACCCAAGACGGCCCCAAGAGACCTCACAGACGGCCAAGAGAACCCGAGACGGCCAAGAGGGTCCAAGACGGCCCAAGAGAGCACGCACCAAGACAGTCCAAGAGGGCCCCGAACAGGCCCAGAAGGACCCCAAGGGCCCCCAAGGCCTTCCCACGAGAGCTCAAGACAGCCCCAAGATGTGCCTGAGAAGCTCCAGGAGGGCCCTACCAAGAGACTGGCACGAGAGGTGTCACATGGGACTATCTTTGGCGTTTCGCCCAAGAGTGCTGAACTGATACGGTGGCGGGACTTGCCGCAGGCACCTGGATATGTTTGTTTGATTCCCTCCACCTGCCCCCTTCAGTCGCAAACTTCGTCGTCGGTTCCATGGCCCACCACGCGGCTCGCCCTCGGCCGTGGCCATCGCACCACGATGGCGGCACACCGAGGGCCGACGGGCGAACATGCGCAGCACAGCAGCGCTACCCAACGGCGGAAGCGGCGGCGGCTGCAGCGGCAGCAGGAGGAGGAGCAGGATGAAGAGGAGCAGGAGGAGGAAGGAACAGGGAGGAAACAGGAAGAAGATGGAAGGGGAACGGGGAGGAGGAGGAGGAGGAGAAGGAGGAGGAGGAGGCGGAGGAGGAGGCGGAGGAGGAGGAGGAGGCGGAGGAGGAGGCGGAGGAGGAGGAGGAGGCGGAGGAGGCGGAGGAGGAGGCGGCGACAGCTGCGTGCACGGGGCCGCCGAGGGCGGACTACGGCGACGGCCGGGGCGGCAGCAGAGGCGGCGGCAGCCGAGGCGCACGGGGGTCGCCGGCGTCCAGCTCGCTGGCGAGGAGGGGCCGCACGCGCACGACGGCACGTATGCAGTCGGAGCCATCGCGCGGCATGGCGCAGCATGCCTGACCAGAGCCGCTCCGCTGCGGCCCGCCTGCCCTCCTCTCTCGGGGGGGGGGGCCAGAGGCGCACAGACAAGCAGGCACGAGCCCGAGGACTCCCCACACGTTCCCAGATGTCGAGGAGGGGCTTCGTCTGACCCCCCCCCCCACTTCCCAGGTGTTCCTCTATTTTTCCGGAGGGTCGACGAGTCACTGTGTCTGTGCGCTCTTTCCCCTCCTGATCTCTGCAGGTGCTGCAGCGGTGCCCCGCACACGCACGCGCGGGCGGCCCGAGCACTGCACGACAGCCGAGGCGCGCCCGAGAGAGAGAGAGAGAGCCCCCCACCGCAGGGAACTCGGACCTGAAGGCCGCCGACCTCTCTCCGGCCAGGCTGTGGGCCTCGTGCTTCCCGGCTGTCACGCGGGCGACGATCCAGAACGGGCCTCGCGCACGCTGACACGGCGACCTCGCGCGGTGGCTTGCGCGGGCCGCCGGCGCAGCCCGCCACCCTGGAGACGAGGGCGCTCACACGCGACCTTACGCGGGCAGCTTAGTTTGCGCGCCCTTGTCGGCGCAGACGAACCCTTTTTCCCAACCATCCTGTGGTGTTGGGTCCTCGTTTTGACGAGACAGTGCCCCGCGTCTCTCCTTCCTTCCTCCTCCCCCTCCTCCCCCTCCTCCCTCCTCCCCCTCCTCCCCCTCCTCCCTCCTCCCCCTTCTTGCCTCTGCTCTCGGCACACCTCTCACACGTTTCGCAACCCCACAGGGAGCTCCACCAAAGGCCCCAGTGGGGGGGGGTCGCATGCGGTTCCCCCGCCCAGGGCAGCGCTTCGTGGCCCCATAGGGAGCTCCGCCGATGGCCCCAATGGGGGGGGTCGCATACGGTTTCCCCACCCAGGGCAGCGCTTCGTGGCCCCATAGGAAGCTCCGCCAATGGCCCCAGTGGGGGGGGTCGCATGCGGTTCCCCCGCCCAGGGCAGCGCTTCGTGGCCCCATAAGGAGCTCCGCCGATGGCCCCAATGGAGGGGGGGTCGCATGCGGTTCCCCCACCCAAAGCAGCGCTTCATGTCCCCATAGGGAGCTCCGCCGATGGCCCCAGCGGGGGGGAGGGGTCGCATGCGGTTCCCCCACCCAGGGCACCGCTTCGTGGCCCCATCGGGAGGTCCGCCGATGGCCCCAGTGGGGGGGGTCGCATGCGGTTCCCCCGCCCAGGGCAGCGTTTCGCGGCCCCATAGGGAGGGGGGGGTCGCATGCGGTTCCCCCACCCAAGGCAGCGCTTCATGTCCCCATAGGGAACTCCGCCGATGGCCCCAGTGGGGGAGGTCGCATGCGGTTCCCACACCCAGGACAACGTTTCGCGTGCCCACAGGGAGCTTCGCCGATGGCCCCAGTGGGGGTGTTCGCATGCGGTTCTCCCACCCAGGGCAGCGCTTCGTACCCCGCCGAACGCCCCAGTGGGGGGGGGTCGCATGCGGTTCCCCCACCCAATGCAGCGCTTCGTGGCCCCATAGAGAACTCCGCCGATGGCCCCAGTGTGCGGTTCCCCCACCCAGGGCAGCGCTTCGTGTCCCCATGGGGAGCTCCACCGATGGCCCCAGTGGGGGTGTTCGCATGCGGTTCCCCACCCAGGGCAGCGCTTCGTGGCCCCGTTGGGAGCTCCACCGAAGGCCCCAGTGGGAGTGTGTGCATGCGGTTCTCCCACCCAGGGCAGCGCTTCGTGGCCCCATAGAGAGCTCCGCCGATGGCCCCAGTGGGGCGGGGTCGCATGCGGTTCCCCCACCCAGGGCAGCGTTTCGTGGCCCGATAAGGGGCTCCACCGAAGGCCCCAGTGGGGGTGTTCGCATGCGGTCCCCCCACCCAGGGCAGCGCTTCGTGGCCCCATAGGGAGCTCCACCGAAGGCCCCAGTGTGGGTGCTCGCATGCGGTTCCCCCACCCAGGGCAGCGCTTCGCGGCCCCATTGGGAGCTCCGCCGATGTCCCCCGTGGAGGGTGTTCGCATGCGGTTCCCCCACCCAGGTCAACGCTTCGTGGCCCCATAGGGAGCTCCGCCGATGGCCCCAGTGAGGGGTGTTCGCATGCGGTTCCCCCACCCAGGACAGCGTTTCGTGTCCCCATAGGGAGCTCCACCGATGGCCCAAGTGAGGGTGGTCGCATGCGGTTCTCCCACCCAGGGCAGCGCTTCGCGGCCCCATAGGGAGCTCCGCCGATGGCCCCAGTGAGGGTGTTCGCATGCGGTTCCCCCACCCAGGGCAGCGCTTCGTGGCCCCGTTGGGAGCTCCACCGAAGGCCCCAGTGGGAGTGTTTGCATGCGGTCCCCCCACCCAGGGCAGCGCTTCGTGGCCCATAGGGAGCTCCGCCGATGGCCCCAGTGGGGCAGGGTCGCATGCGGTTCCCCCACCCAGGGCAGCGTTTCGTGGCCCCATTGGGAGCCCCACCGAAGGCCCCAGTGGGGGTGTTCGCATGCGGCTCCCCCACCCAGGGCAGCGCTTCGTGGCCCCATAGGGAGCTCCGCCGATGGCCCCAGTGGGGGTGCTCGCATGCGGTTCTCCCACCCAGGGCAGCGCTTCGTGGCCCCATAGTGAGCTCCGCCGATGGCCCCAGTGGGGGGGGTCGCATGCGGTTCCCCCACCCAGGGCAGCGTTTCGTGGCCCCATAGGGAGCTCCACCGATGTCCCCAGTGGAGGGGGGGCGCATGCGGTTCCCCCACCCAGGGCAGCGCTTCGTGGCCCCATAGGGAGCTCCACCGAAGGCCCCAGTGGAGGGGTGTTCGCACGCGGTTCCCCCACCCAGGGCAGCGCTTCGTGTCCCCATAGGGAGCTCCACCGAAGGCCCCAGTGGGGGTGTTTCGCATGCGGTTCCACCACGGGCAGCGCTTCGTGGCCACATAGGGAGCTCCACCGAAGGCCCCAGTAGGGGTGTTCGCATGCGGTTCCCCCACCCAGGGCAGCGCTTCGTGGCCCCATAAGGAGCTCCACCGAAGGCCCCAGTGGGGGGGGGGGCGCATGCGTCTCCCCCACCCAGGACAGCGTTTCGTAGTCCCATAGGGAGAGCCACCGAAGTCCCAGTGGCACAGTTCGCATGCGCCTCCCCCACCCTGGACAACGTTTCTTGGCCCATAGAGAGTACCACCGAATGCGATACTCACAACGACGGTATTCACAATTGCATATGGTTGGGTTCTTCGCCAGGCAAATGTTTGACGTCTCTCACATGCAAGCTCGGGGTACACTGCCATTCAAAGCCCTCTCAGCGAACGGAGCAAAGACACTTGGGGCACCTCGACAGAACGCCAGCGCCTTCTTGCCATGAGCCACGAATGTACAGAATGACTCGTAGAATCCCCCAGAAGGGAGCCCATTGCGAAATCCCCGCGCTCGAAGTCGGAACACCCCGCAACCACCCCACCGACGTGCAGAAATCGCAGTAGTGCTGGGCCAGGGGGGAACCTCAAGTGCAGGCTGGTCTCTCCCCCTCCTCCCCCTCCCCACCCCCCTCGCCTCGGCACACTGCCACGTGGCTCCCAGACCTGCTGCCCCCGAGGGGCCCCCAGGGCGGCCGACGGGGCCTCCCTGCCCTCCGAGGGCACGGCCGGCAGCGCGTCCCTGCACTCCGACGTTCGGGCGTCCGAGTGCGAGGCGGGGGCTCCTCCATATCCACCGCCTGGGAACCAACGTCCTGGTGCCCCAGCGGGCGGCGGATCTGGATGCACTTCGACCCCCGGGGGTCCGAAGAGGTCCACCTCCACCGCCCGCCGAGCCCCCGCAGACCGGCCCTCCAGGCGGTGGAGAGGGGTGAATATTCCCGCCTCGGGCCGAGTGCCTGCGCGCAGCGCGCGCCTGCCCACGGTGCTTCCGACGGGAGCGCGCCGCGGTGCCCCCACGCGGGGCCACTAGGGGGCCACGTGCGAACCCTACCCCTGCCCCCCACGATTTCTGAGGGGGAGGGCGGAGCTCGCTCCGCTCGGGAGCTCCCGAAGGGAGTGAACCCCGCCCTCCCCCTCAGAAATCGTGGGGGGTAGGGGTAGGGTTCGCATGTGGCCCCCTAACCGAGGCCCTGCCAGTGCACGGCGCGGGCGCGCGGCGCAGCGTCGGAAGGAAGGGCGGGAGAGCCGCTCCCAAGGTCGGGGGGGGAGGGGCCTTTCCTCCTATGCCACGGCGTGCCCAGCCTGTCTCTGCCCGACCCTCCAGCCCCTGAAGGGGGAGGAGGGGGAGAGGAGGAGGAGGAGGAGGAGGAGGAGGAGGAGGAGGCGGAGGAGGAGGAGGAGGAGGAGGAGGAGGAGGGTTCGCATGTGGCCCCCTGGCCACGCTCGCGGACCCGTGCCCCGGCAGCGCCACCCGCCTCGCCCGCGCCGAGGCCCGCACCCGGCAGCGCAGAGCGAGGGCGCGCGCCTCGCCGCCCCTCGGGAGGCAGCAAGAGGCCGAGGAGGGGCTCGCTCGGCGCGCGGAGGGGTGCTCGGAGCGAGAGAGGCGCGCGGCGAGCGCCGGGAGGGGGCGGGGAGGATTACCAGCCTCGAACGTATCCCTATCCCTAAGATCGACACGCCAAAAGGCGATGACAGTCTCAGGGATTCGTCTTCAAAAAATAAGGGAATCCCTAAGATTGGCATCGTGATGAGGAGATGCCCAGCATAGGGACAGGGATATGTTCCAGGCTGGTAAGAGGAGGAGAGCGGCGAGGAGAGGCCGGGAGGGGAGGGCGGTGCGGAGGGAGCGGAAACGGTGGGAGGAGGACGCTGGGGAGGAAGGGAGGGAGGGAGGGAGGGAGGGTGGGAGAGAGAGAGAGAGGGAGGGAGAGGGAGAGGGGCTAGCGAGAGAGACGGATGACAGTGGTGGGAGTCATCAGGGGGGGCGCCGGCTCTACACCGGCACCCAGCCTGGAGAGAGGCCGGTCCTGCACTCCGCACCGGCCTGGCCAGAATCCCGCCCCAGCCCTCTGGGCGAGGGTGGTTTCACGAGTTGTTCGCCTGCTCTCTGCCCAGAATACCCTCCTTCCCCTGCTCGGGGGGGGTGGTTCATCGCTGTTTCCTATCGGTTTACACCTCTCCCCCAGACGGCCGGCGGCCAACCAGGAACAATGCCGACCCTATGACCACCCTCTCCCCGACCGTGCCTATCAAAAAAAAAAAACATAACACACTCTGCCTCCAAATTCGGAGCATGCGCCACCAAACCGATGCGCCCCCCCCTCCATCCCTGTCAAAAAAACATAAAAGGTACACTGTGGGGCAAAGTCTTCAGTCATGTTCGTGAGGCCCGCGAGTACTTTGTAATGTTTTTGACAGGGACGGCGGGGGTGTCAGCATATTGGCTGCTGCGCGCAGGGCCACCGTCCCTTTAATAAAAAACCCCTACAAAATTCACATCGCGGCTGAATATGGATCATGCGCGGTCACCCCGCGATCACTGCCAAGTGGTTTTTGACAGGGACGGCGGGGGTGGTGGCGCATGGCCTGCTGTGCGCAGGCCCACCAGACACAATGATGGGCATCGGTTTTCGTCAAGGACGGTGAAGGCCGACATGCTTCCCGATGTGTGCTGTCACGTGCGCAGGCGCACCCGACATGCTCTGCACGTGCCCCGGACGTGGCGGACTTGCCCCAGCAGGAGTACAGTCGGGGCCCTGAAGAAGGAACCCTTTTCGTTGGGGAGGGGCTCCGTGTTCCTTGATTGTTTCACTGCTTGCCTCAGGTTTCCCTTATGTTTTCGATCGGAAATCGAAGTTTAACTTATGGAAAAAAGGGGCCTCGTTCCTTATTTAAGGTTCCTTAGGTCAACGCCCCGACTGTACGCGGCATACCTGGCGCACGTGGAGCACGTGGCGCATCTCGCGCATCTGGCGCACCAGGCGTGCCTGGCACGCTCGGGCCCCAGGGGTGCCGGGCGCGCGTGGCTCGCCTGGCGCGCGTGGCGCACCTCGCCCCAGCCCAGCAGCTGCCCATCCACAGACGACCGCTGAACATGCCGAGGCTCGGGTGTTGCTCATGTGTTGGGAGGGCGGGTGGGAGTGAGCTAGACGGCTTGCCATCTAGGAGGGTGTCTTGATCACTGTTCCCTATGAATATACATTCCCTCCCCCGCCAACCCGGAAGAATGAGGGCACCATGAGGGCCATCCCCCCAACATCCCTGTCAAAAAACATTTCAAAACGCACTCTGCCTCCACATTTGAAGCATGCGCGGCCGCCCTGCGACCATTTTGCAATGGTATTTTACAGGGACGGCTGGGGTGCTAGCAGATCCCACCTGCCTTCTGGGCGCAGGTGGTCGACCGACTGGTTTGACACATCAGTGGCTGCTGCCTTTTCGCCTTATCTTTTCCGATGGGCTTTCGAAACCTCCAAATGGCTCCAAATTTGGCCAAGAAAGCTCAAAGCTGAGCCTAAGAGGCTTCCAAACCGGCCCCAAGAACGCCCCAACTTGGTGCCAGCAGGGCGCCAAGAGGCGGTTTTCAGGGCCCAGAGGGGGAGGCCTCCAGGTGGATGGCCCAAGAGAGCTCCAAAAAGGGCCCACGAGGCCTCCAAGACGGCCCCAAGAGCGCCCCAAGTTGGCCCAAAGAGGGCCGCAAGAGGCTGTTTTGAAGGCCCCTGCAGGGGGCCTAGCCCAAATAGAGGGGGGCTGAACGTCCCCCCCCTTGTCTTTGATCGATTGCCTCCAAGATGGCCCTCAGAGGCTCTCCACGGCTCCCACGAGGGCCCCAAGAATGATGGCCTAAGAGACGACCGGAAACCCCGACAACGAGGCCGCAGCGTCGAAATTTAACGAAGCTCTTACAAGCAAGCGGTCGTGTGAACTTGTTCGCGTGAAACAAACGGGACCCCAGAAAAACGGGACCTGGACTCCAGGGGCGCCAGCAAGGCCAGACTCTCAACCAGCCTTGCTGGCGCCCCCGGCACGTGCCGCACCTGACGCGCCTGGCACGCCTGGGCCCCCAGGGTCTGGTACATCGGGAACCCGTGGCGTCTGTGACGTTCTTACGCGATATGCTGGCATCCGGGTGTTACTTATGTGTTGGGAGGGCGGGTGGGAGTGAGCAAGACGGCTTGCGGACGGGTGGGTAGCTTGATCACTGTTCCATATTTATATACACCCCCTCCCCCAGGCGACTGGGGGCCAACCAGGGTCCATGCCGCCAACCAGTAGCTGCCCATCCAAAGACGACTGCTGAATATGCTGAGGCTCGGGCCAGGCCCGGATGCTACGTATGTGTTGGGAGGGCGGGTGGGAGTGAGCGAGACGGCTTGCGGGCGGGGAGGGGGACTCTTGATCCCTCCCCCTACCCCGTCCCCTGGGCCTGGGAGGGGGAGGGGGGGGGCCGCGAGGCGTCAGAGACCCAAAGATCGCCCAAGATGGCTCCAGGGGGGCCTCAGAAATCCCAAGATGGCCTCTAAGATGGCTCTAGATTACTCAAGACGGCTCAAGATAGCCTCCGACGCACATCCAAGAGGCCTCAAGACGACCCCAAGACGGTTCCAAGTGCCCTCCGAGCCCCCCAAGAAGCGAAAATGGCTCCAAACCTGAGGAACTTGATAATGAATAGCTGCCTTCTCGCCTTTTCGCTTCCGATGGGTCTCGGAGGACTCAAGATGGCCCAAAGATAACCCAAGAAAGCCCCAAGAGGGATCCAAGAGGGCTCCAAGACGGCCCCATGAGCGCCCAAGAGCGCCCCAAGACCACCCCAAGACGGCCCCAAGACGCCATTTTTGAGTCTCCTAGGGGGGACCTGAATATACGCATACGCACCTACCCTGTTTTGAACAGTGAACCCAAAATTGCCTCAAGAGGCCTTCCAGACCCCCCCGAAGAATCCCAAGAGGGCCCCCCGACCCTACAAAACAGCCCCAAGAAGGCCTCAAGAGTGCCCTAAGTGGCTCCGCAAGGGCCCAACAGAGACCCAAGATGACTCCAAGAGACCTCCGAGAAACCACGTCCAAGGCGGCTGTTACACTGCATGCTTCTACCAAGGCAACTCGCCTGGCGATCTGTTTCTAGATCGACTGGTGGGAATATCTTTAGTACGCGGGCTCGCGAAGCAAGTCAAAAGCCGTGCAGCACGGGCGGGCTACGCGCCGACGGAAGGAAACTGGTGGGGATACGCAAAGCGTCGAGAATTAGTGTCGGTGTACAACTTGCGTCCTCTCGAAGATCTGGAAGGCGGAAGAACCGGAATCCTTTCTAAGTGCTGCATCTCTTCTGTCCGCCAGGTGCAGGCCAGAGGCTCGGAGAGGCTCGCCGGCAAGCATCACCGTCCCCCTCCGCAGCTGGAAAGCGCGTGCGCGCGCGCTACCCCGAAATCGAAGGCACAGGCGATGAGGAGGGGGGGAGGAGGAGGAGGTTACCCTCTGCTTGTGTTCCTCGTGCTCCTCGTGCTTGTCGTGCTTCTCGTGTTTGTGCTCCTCGTGCTCCTCGTGCTCCTCTGACGAGGCACCGCGCTCCTCACGTTTGTCGTCCTCCTCGGGATCCGCCTCTGCGCGCGTCCTTGCCCCATCCCCCATCCTGAGCCTTCTCCTCCCGTCGTCCCCCTCACCCGACAGCGCCCAGCAGAAACGCTGGCAGAAGCAAACTGTGGCGCGCTTCCGCGGGAACCCCACTCGTGCCTGTCCATCACGCCATCGGCCGCGCCCCTCCAAGATTTTCGTACTGATGAGCATAAGGACAGATGCGAGGAAACGCAGCAGCACCATCAGGAGGAGCGTGAGGAGGAGGAGGAGGAGGAGGAGGAGGAAGAGGAGGAGGATTCCAGGGCGTCCACAAAGGATCCAGAAGGGAGGGGGGAGGAGGAGGAAGAGGAGGAGGAGGAGGAAAAGGAGGAGGAGGAGGAGGAGGAGGAGGAGGACGAGGACGAGGACGAGGACGAGGAGGAGGAGGCGAGGGCGTCCAGCGAAGGCTCCGGCGGAGGGAGGCGGGGGGAGGGGGGGGGGCGGGCGCAGGCGGAGCAGGAGGGCGGAGGCGGAGGAGGGGGCGGGTGAGCAGGCAAACCAGGCGTGCGCGCGCCATGCCCGACGCCTTGTCCCTCCGACCCGCCCCTCCGCACCATGCTGGCTGACGCTTTCGCTATCCGCCGACGGGAGTCCTAGCGGGCCCGGAAACCCAGAATGGCCACCCAACGCGGGATGCGCCATCAGGCAGGGAAGCTGTGCACACTGGAGGAAGAGGACGACGACGACGACGACGACGACGACGACGACGACAAGGCGAGGCGAGCGCGCCGTTCCACCGGGAGCGGGGCCCTTTAGGGCCTGCGCGGGGGGGCCGGGGCCCTCAGTACTTGTAGCCCTTGTTTGCCGAAGTCGGGGCGCTGAGTAATGAACTGGTGGACGCCGGAAGTCAAGTCGTGCGGGCGGAAATGGAGAGTCAGAAGCCGGATGCTGCAGTCGGAATGCTGGGTGGTCGGCAGGTGGAAGCGGAGGTGGGCAGTCGGATGCTGGAGGGTGGAGGTCGGAGTGCTGAGCTGCTGGACGCTGGAGGTCGATGGGTGGAGGTGGAGGTGGAAAGTCACATGCTGATGGAGGGTGGAGGTGGGAGTGCTGCGCTGCCGGACGCTGGAGGTCGACGGGAGGAGGTGGAAGTGCATGTCGGAATGCTGGATGCTGGCGGTGGGAGTGGCGAGCTGGAAGAAGCTGGAAGTCGATAGGTGGAGGTGGAAATGAAAAATCGGATGTCGCATGCTGGAAATCGGGATGTGGATGTGGACGTGAGTTGGGGGTCGAAAAGCGGAGGTCAAAAGCTTGGACTTGGTGTGAATGTCCAGCTCGCTCTGGTTCGATGTCACGTCTTGGCGGACGGGCCGGGTGTCTCAGTTCGTGTCGTCCGTGAATTGCGGGTCGACGGCGTATAGTGCAAACTTGTCCTCTCAGCCCTGCCAAGTGCAGCTATCGTGCGCCAATGCAAACCACCATTCGCGGCCAGTATCATCGGTGAAACTCTTGTTGTGGTCAATCATATCCATGGTACCCAAAGATTTGACGATCTCGTGGTCCCAACGCTTCCGCTGTCCGCCTTGTTTTCATTGTGCGGGTCTTCTGTCGTGCAGCGGAGGTTGCCAAGCGGCGGCGCGTCGCGCCCAGCGGTCGGCGGGTAAATTGGCAACCCGCTTGGCCATTCTCCACTTTGCTTTAAATTAGTGGGAGGCATCTCCCGTCTGGCATGGGAGATGCCTCGCATGTCCATGCCCACCTCCCGTCTGGCATGGGCATCGGCTGTGCACGTCGCTCGTCGGATGAAGTCCACCCATGGCTCTAATCCGTCGTTGCTGTTGGTGTCGCCGTCGTTGCTGCTGGTACTGTCGTCGTCGTCGTCGTCGCTCTCGCTGCTTTTAGTGCTCCCGTCGTTGCCAAAGTCGTCGTTGTTAATGCTGTCATCATTGTCTGGGTTGCTCTCGGCGAAGTCTCCGTCAAGCTCTGCGCGCTCTGCTCCATCTCCCTCCAACTGTTGGTCGCTGCTAAGTTGGAGGTCTTTCTCGTCGTCGCTCCAGGCGATTCCCTCGCGTGCGTCGTCTGCCAGTGCCCACGATGATTCGGATAATTTTCCGCTGTGTACGCTGTAGTAATGTAAGCCTGTCTTTGGCTAGGGCCCACGAGCTGCATGCGTACATGACAATGGGCGTTACACTCCCATTGAAGAGGCGTAGGCGGCTTGCGAGAGGGTAGCGTTTGCATGCCAATTCGTGTCTCAGTTGGTTGAATCGGCGCCAGTCCGACGCGATTATGTTGTTGAGCTCCGTGATGTGGAAATCATGATATGTAAGCTTCCGGCCCAAATACTTCGTGCTCTGCGTTGCGTCCAAAATTTCGACACTATCGCCTTCGATGTTAGTGGCCTTGATAGTTCTGTCTTGTCGCCGGGTGACGCTGGTCAGTATGTTCGTCTTGTGTGGGTGAGGGGAAGAAAAAGGAGGGGGGAAGAAGACGGAGGCTGCGTATGAACGGGAGAATGAGGAGGACGAGGCAGGAGGAACATGAAAGAAAGAGGAGCAACAGCAGGAGCAGCAGGCGGAGCGGAAGGAGCATGAGGACCGAGAGAAGGCGGAGGAGGGGAAGGGAGGAGAGGATCGCATCCAGAAGTGTGGCCCGCGCTGGAACGGGAGCATCATTCAGAACGACGGGAGCAGAGCGTCGATCCTGAAATAGGGCCAACGCTGCAGCGGGAGCACCATTTTGAAAGACCGAACGTCCTGCCCATGAAGAGCACAGTCGAAAGTCTGCCGACCCGACCAGCGCGTGTGAGAGGCCGAGCGAGGCCCTTGCAGCGTCGAGCACGTCGGACCGTTCCCAGCGGACCCCAAGCTCCGAAGGGAAACGGCCTCAGAAATCCCTCTGTAACCCAAGACGCTTCCAAGCAGCCCCACGACAGCTTCAACAGACCCCAGAGGCCACGAGAGTATCAATACCGCCCAAGAAAGCCACAAGAGTTTCCTAGACGCTCCCAGAAGGCCCTACCGGGGCCCCAAGAGGCAAACACAATGGTTGAAAGACTTTAGCGTTCTCGCCTTTTCGGTCTTTCAACGCTCCAAGACGACCCAAGATGCCCCCAAGATCGCTACGAGACGGCACAATAGGCCCAAAGAGGGTCCCAAGACCCACATAGAGCAAGAGGCACTCAAGACAGCCCGCGAGGGTCCCAAGAAAGCCCAAAACACGAAAAAACATGTCGAGCTCTTCGCTCCAGGATGACCCCCGAAACCGCCAGCAGGCCCCCAATAGGCCCCCAAGAGGTCCGCAGAGGCCCCGATAAGGCCCACAAGAGGGCCCGAAGAGACTCCCAGAAGGCTCACAGGAGCCCTCAAATATGCCCCCGAAAGTTCTCCGAGAGGCCTCCGAGAAGCACCTCAAAAATGTCTGGTCAACGACCCTGGGCCGAAAGCCGCTGTAATAGATGGAGGTGGCGCGGTGTTCTGTCTCTTCTCCAGTCTCGAGGTGCTCTTCAAGCCGTTCTGGGATCATCGTCGGCCTGCCTTCGTGCGTTCCTCGGCCCCCTCGCGGCCTTCCTGCGGCCTCCTGATACCCCTTCGGGGTCGACGGGAGCGGCCGTAAGGCATCTGCAATACCAAAGTAAAGTTCGAAATCCTGGTACTAAAGAAAATGTGCCGGAGAAAGGGGCCCCGCTCGCACAGGATACGGGGAAAGAGGCGAGTAGCACCCGTATTGAAAAAAATGTCGATGAGAAGGAGGATTGCAGTGTAGTGCTGATGCCCTTAAGGGTAGGCATAACCCTTGAATCGGATGGGGCACTTGGGCTCTCCCACCCTTGAAAGAGGTGCTCGATGTTGGCACCTGGTAATGGTGGGTGATATGCGCGTAGCGCATATCCTGTGGCAGCCACCTTTGCCTCTGGCACCGCGACCGGGGGTGTCAACGCATGTGGGTCAGACGTCCCATCATGAGGGGACGACGAATGATGGACCCAAGAATGATGTGTGACAGCAATGTGTGTACGTGTGAGCCCCATGAGAAGGACGAGGAGGACGAGAAGGAGGAGGAGGAGGAGGACGCAGTGGGTGCGTAACAAAGCCACGGGCCGCGGAAGAAAGAAGTAACCACCGAAACCACCACCGGGCCTTGACGGGTCCACTGTTTGGGGCCTGGGCCAGAGGCCGGCCGCCACCAGCAGCTGGGCCCAGATTCTCGACCTCTTGGACACTGCGTAGTGACGAGCCCGCTCGCCTCCCGAGGCCTTCCTGGAAGGGATCGGGGGCGCCCCCCGATCGAGCCGGCGCTCGTCCCCCCACGCTGTATCATCGGGCATGTACTTCGACGCCTTCTTGAAAAAGGTCGGGGGCGCCCTCTGACGCAGTCGATGTTCTCCCTCTCCCTTCATCCCGGGCGTCATGCAGCTGTTTCGGGGCGGGGGGCCCCAGCCCCTGCCGATGCCTCCCAGACCAGAACCGGCAACTCACCCCGCATCGTGCTTTGACCGCCCTGGGGCCCGGGGCCCGGCAGGGGCCCCCAGAGGCTGCAGAACGGGACACGCCGGCGCTCCCTGTTCTGAGTCGTTGCGCCCGCGCATTCCCTCAAGACCCGCTCAAAATCATTCCCCAGGCCTTCTGAAGACCCGAAGAGACCAACAACAGCTCCGACAACCTCGCTCCTCGAAACTCCTCTTCGATGCTCGAACCTCCCCATCTTCCCCCATTGTATACTGCCCCTCTCCTTGCGGCCACCCCTCCTCGATCCTCCTCCTCCTCCTCCTCCTCCTCCTCCTCCTCCTCCTCCTTATCATCATCATCATCAGCATCATCATCATCATCATCATCATCATCATCATCATCATCATCATCATCATCATCATCATCATCATCATCATCATCATCATCATCATCATCATCATCTCCCTCCCCCTCCTCCTCCTCCTCCTCCTCCTGCTTCTCCTCCTGCGTTATCATCGTCATCGTCATCACCATCAGCATCATAATAACTATCATCACCATCAACATCAACGTCAGCATCATCACCACAACCACCATCATCATCATCATCATCATCATCATCATCGTCAACACAACCAAAACCATCATCATCATCACCACCACCACCATCACCATCACCATCATCACCATCATCATCACCACCACCACCACCGTCATCATCATCATCATCATCATCATCATCATCATCATCATCATCATCATCATCATCATCATCATCATCATCATCATCATCATTATCGTCATTAGCATCTTTATCATCACCATGATCATCAGAATCATCAATATCGTCATCATCATCATCATCATCATCATCATTATTATTATGATCATCACCATTATTACCACCACCATAACCACCATCATCATTACCATAATTATCAGAATCATCATCACCATCACCATCGTCATCTCAATCATCATCTTCACGATCATCATCACCGTCATCATAATCACCTCCATCACAAACATCATCGTTATCATCATCATCATCATCATCATCATCATCATCATCATCATCATCATCATCATCATCCTTATCACCATCATAATCATCATCATCGCTATCATCATCACCATCATCATCACAATCACAACCATCATCACAAACACTACCATCATCATCAACATCACCAGAGTCATCGCAACAATCAGCACTAGCATCATCATATTCATCATCAACATCACAATCATCATCGTCATCGTGATCATCACCCACATGATCACCACCATCATCATCACCACCAACATCATCACCACCAGAATTAGAACCACCATCATCATGACCATCACCATCATCATCATCACGACCTCAACCACCATCACCATCATCATCACCATCATCATCGTCACCATCATCATCACCATCAATCATTATGACCACCATCATCATCTCAATCATCACCACCACCACCATTAACATCACCATCATCACCACCATCATCACCATCATCATCATCGTCGCAATCATCGCCACCGTGAATATCATCGTCATCACCATCATCATCATCATCACCATCAGCATCATCAGCCTCCTCATCATCATCATCACCATCATGGTCATCACCATCATCATCACCATCATTATCACAATCAACCATGTCAGCATCCCCATCATCATCATCACCATCATTCAGATCATCATCATCATCACAACCACCACCATCGCCACCAGAATCACCACCACCATCATCATCACCATCATCATCACCACCATTAAGATCATCACCATCAGCAACACCATCATCATCATCATCATCATCATCAGCATCAACATCCTCATCATCACCATCATCACCACCATCAACAGCATCAGCATCATTACCACCACCCTCATCATCACCATCGTCATTACCATCAACATCACCATCATCAGCATCACCATCACCATCAATAACATCATCATGACCATCATCATCACCACCATCGTCACCACCATCATCGTCGCATTCAGCATCACCATCGATAATCTGATTACCATCAGCATCAACATCAGCATCACCACCATCATCACCATGATCATCATGATCATCAGCATGAACATCCTCATCATCACCATCATCACCGTTGTCATCATCACCATCATCATTACCATCATCACCATCACCACCATCATCATCACCATCATCATCATCACCGTCATCAGCATCATCACCATTATCACCACCATCAGCAGCATTATCAGTAAAATCATCATCACCACCATCATCACCACCAGCATCACCATCATCATTATCAGCTTCGTCATCATCACCATCATCATCACCATCATTAACAGAATACACATCATCATCATCCGCATCACAAGCGACATCATCACCATCATCATCACCGACATCATCATCACCATCACCATCATCGTCATCATCGTCAGCACCATCAACAACATCATCACCATCAGCATCACCACCGTCTTCACCACCATCAGTAACGTCATCATCATCATCACCATCATCATCATCACCACCACCACCCACCATCATCATCATCATCATCATCATCATCATGATCACCGCCACCACCACCACCACCACCATCATCATCATCATCGTCGTCATCGTCATCATCGTCCCCCTCCCTCTCCTCCTGCTCCTCCTCCTGCTCCCCCTCCTCCGTTATCATCGTCATCGAAATCACCAGCAGCATCATCACAACTCTATCATCACCAGCATCATCAACGTCAGCATCATCACCACAACCACCATCATCATCGTCTACACCACCACTACCATCATCATCACCACCACCACGATCACAATCACCATCACTATCATCACCGGCACGATCATCATCATCAACATCATCATGAGCATCAGAATCATCAACATCGTCATCAATGTCCATGTCATCCCCATGCGCTATCATCACCACCATAACCACCAGCATCATGATCATTATCATCAGCATCACCATCACCATCATCACCATCCTCTCCAGCGTCATCGTCATCATCTTCATCAGCGTCACCACGATCGTCATCATCACGATCGTCATCACCAACAACACCATCACAAGCATCATCATCATCAGAATCATTATGATCACCATCACAGTCATCATCCATATCACCATCAGCATCATCACCATCATCATCACCATAACCATCATTACCATCACCATCATCACCATCATCACAATCACTACCATCATCATCATCATCATCACCACCACAATCACAACCATCATCACCAGCATCATCACCATCATCATCAACATCACCATGATCATCATTGCCATCATCATCACCACCATCAGCCATACCAGTAAAATCATCACCACCACCAGAATTAGAACCACCATCATCATCATCAACATCATCATCACCATAACCACAACCATCACCGTCATCATCACCATCATCATCGTCGATATCACCATCACCATCAATCACTATGACCACCATCATCATGATCATCATCCCTTCCGTCATCATCATCACCATCATCATCACCACCACCACCATCATGACCATCATAATCACAATCATCGTCACCGTGATTATCACCATCATCATCGTCACCGTCCTCAGCATCATCATCATCATCATCACCACCATCAGCATCATCACATTATCATCATTATCGTCATCATCATCATCACCACCAGTGTCATCACCATCATCATCACCATCGGTGTCACCATCACCCTTCTCAGCATCCCCATCATCTTCATCATCATCACCATCATTGAGATCATCATCATCACCACCACCATCATCACCATCATCACCATCATCACCATCATCAACATCATCAGCATCACCATCACAATCATTAAAATCATCACCATCATCACCATCAGCATCACGATCATAACCATCATCATCATCAACATCCTCATCATCATCATCACAATCATCACCACCATCGTCACCATCATCAGCATCATCACCACCACCATCAGCACCATCATCACTACCATCATCATCACCATCGTCAGCATCATCGTCACCACCATCATTAACATCAGCATCATCATCACCACCATCATCACCACCATCGTCACCATCATCATCACCCTCAGTATCACCATCGATAACATGATTACCATCAGCATCAACATCAACATCACCAAAATCATCGCCATCATCGTTGTTATCATCATCATCATCATCATCATCATCATCATCTTCATCATCATCAACGTCATCCTCTTCATCACCATCATCACCATTATCAGCATCACCATCATCATCATCACCATCATCAGAACCACCGCCACCATCATCACCATCATCACCATCACCATCATCACCATCATCACCATCATCATCATCAAGATCAACATCAGCACCATCATCACCAGTAAAAACATCACCACCACCATCACCACCAGCATCACCATGATCATCATCACCATCATCACCATCATTACCATCATTAACAGAATCACCATCATCATCACCAGCATCACAGCCGACATCATTACCATCATCATCACCACCATCATCATCATCATCATCATGATCACCACCACCATCATCATCACCATCATTCTAATCATCACCATCATCATGACCACCATCATCACCACCATCAGTAACATCATCATCACCACCATCATCACCACCAGCATCACCATGATCATCATCGCCATCATCACCATTATCATCACCATTATCATCATTACCATCATTAACAGAATCATCATCATCATCACCAGCGTCACCTCCTCCGAGCCGACAGCGGCCACCCTCGTGGCCAGCCGCCCCTGGAACGCGGGGCCGCCCTCCCGCTCACGGCGGAGCGCGCGCCCGCGGGGCTCGGGCCCCGCTCACGCGCCCGCGGGCGTCGGCCCCCGTCTGCCGCCCTGGCGGGTGAGGTGCCAACACTTCGTCGTCGTCCGTCGTCGTCGTCGTCAGTCGTCGTCGTCGTCCGTCGTCGTCGTCGTCCGTCGTCGTCGTCGTCGTCCGTCGTCCGTCGTCGTCGTCGTCATCGTCCTCGTCGTCCGTCGTCGTCGGCGTCGTCGTCGTCGGCGTCGTCCGTCCGGCAGCGTCGTTGGCGCCGTCGTCGTCGTCGTCGTCCGTCGTCGTTGTCGTCGTCGCCGTCCGTCGTCGTCGTCCTCGTCGTCCGTCGTCGTCGTCGTCGTCGTCGTCGTCGTCGTCGTCGTCGTCGTCGTCGTCGTCGTCGTCCGACCGTCAGCGTCGTTGGCGCCGTCGTCGTCGTCGTCGGTCCGTCGCCCCTCCGCAAGGCCCCACGCTGCGGGGGGATGCGGCCCCACCGCCCGCGCCGCCTTCCCTGACGGGGGAGCTGTGCCGCCCTGGCTCAACGACGATGCTGGTGCACTTGTTCTTTCCGTGGTTTTTCGGCCCGAATCGTGTTGGAGCTCAGGCACCAAGTGAGCGACGATCGAAACAGGGTCTCACGCGAGATGGCACAGCGACCTTACGCGGCGGCTCACGCACGCGGGCCGCCAGCGCGGCACGCTGCATTGCAGACGAGGGCGCTCGCGTGCGCCTTTTACGCGGGCAGCTTACGCGCCAATGTCGGTGCAACCGACCCTCTCTTGCTGCGTCGCCCGGTTGGATGTTTGAAGGGCCCGCGGGCCGCCACTCACTCATACACACACGCACCGCCGCCTGTCCCATCGTCTCCGGCGGCGGCCGCGCCGCGCCCAGTGCCCGAGCAAGACGGAAGGGCAGGGCGGGGACCAACTTGACGATCCTCGGAGCGCGTGATGGAGCCAACAAGTTGCGCGCCTCTCTCGGCTACACGCGAGAGCGACCCTGGGTAAGAGTGGCCTTTGGTGCGCGGCTTTCTGGGGACCGCGGGGAGGCCGAACCCAGGCGCGCAAGCCGCCGCTACCGCTCCGCGTTCAGCCATCTGGGGACCCACCTGTACCGCCACCAAAGGTCAGTCACTCTGGCGAAAGGCCACTCCTGCGTCTGGCCGACCCTCCGTGACGGCCCCCACACACCCGCAGCAGAGGCGCGTTCAGAAAAAACGTCTCACGAAACTACTTCACGTGATGGTGGCTGGCTGGGCGGCTATGATGATGGCTGGCAGCGCGGTCCAAACGGACCGTCTGGACCGCGCTGCCCTCGCCTCCGGCAGCTCCCACCGGCAGCTCGCCGTAATGTGCACCGGCTACTGGCGCCCGCGGCCCCCGAGGCCTCCCGCGCTTCCCCTCTCCGCGGCCGCCCTTCCTGTTCCTCTTGTTCCGCTTGTCTAGCAGCGCGTGTCCCTGCCCAACGTGTGTGTGTGTGTGTAGGGAGACGGCCGAAGGGCCGTTCCTATACGGGGTCCGTAGGTAGAGGCGAGGAGTAGGACTCCTTTTTCCAGGGCGCTGCGCAGGGAGCAGTGCTCTGTCAGTATTATGCTAATACCTGAGCCGATATAGTTGCGGTACGTGAGGATAGAATGGAGATGTGAGCGGACTTCACGCACACGGCGCGGGCGCCGGCTGTTCGACGTCGTTGACACTCGCCCTCGCTTCTAGCGGGCGTGGCCAGCAGCCCACGGCGCCCAAGGCGGTCAGGGACGTCGCCGCACGGCCCCACGAGGGCCCCGAGCGGCCCTAGAACACCCGCCAGGCGCCCGAAGACGGCCTCGAGAGCCCTTCCGAGAGGCCCCGCCCCCCAAGCAGAAGAAAGTGTTGAATTTCTAGTTCGTCCGTCTTCCAGGCGTCCGAGACCGCCCGAGAGGCCCCGAAAATCTCCCAAGCACTACCCAAAAGGGCTTGCAGACTAAGCCCCCGAGGAGGCTGTCCAAGGAGGAGCCTGCGCGACAAAAAAGGCGTCGAAGAGGAAGAGCAAACATGAGGGAAGGAGAAGGAGCAAACTATCATAACGACCGAAAGCAGCAACAAGGAGTTATCGTTGTCTGTGATTGCATACCTCTCTCTATCTCTCTTTCTCGTTCCGCCCGCAGGCTGAAGTCGAAAGACCAAGATGCCTTGCGCGAAGCGCCAATCAAGTCTTGTTTGTTATGTTGATGTTCAGTGAGTGTGTAGTCATTGTTTATGTTGATCGCCCCGCCCCACGTTGCACACTCGTACTATTTGCATTCAATGAAAATACAAATAAATCTAGCCCCAATGCTCCTGCGCGCATCTCCCTGCCCACCCATCCTCTTCCACCTCCACCTCCTCCTCTTCCTCCTCCTCCTTCTCCTCCTCCTCCTCCTCCTCCTCCGCCTCGACACTAACCCCCTGTTGTTCCTAGTCCTCCTCCTCCTCCTCCTCTTCCTCCTCGTCCTCCTCCTCCTCCTCCTCCTCCTTCTCCTTCTCTTCATGCTCATCCTCATCCTCCTCCTCCTCCTCCTTCTCCTCCTCCTCATGCTCCTCCTCCTCCTCCTCCTCCTCCTCCTCCTCCTCCTCCTCCTCCTCCTCCTCTGCTCTGAGAACGCCTCGCCTTCTCACTGGTTGTACGGCGTGCACAGCGGCTTGCTGGGGTCGATGCTGGCGTTCGCGACCACGAGGCCCACGATGAGGCCGTAGAGACCCAGGGCCTGACCGGGCGGGCGGAGGCAGTGACGGGCGGGAGGCGACCGAGGAGGGAGGGGGGGGGGGGAGGGAGAAAGGGAGGAAGGACGCGGGCGGGCGGAGGAAGTGACGGGCGGGAGGCTACCGAGGAGGGAGGGGGGGAGGGGAGGGAGGGAGGGAGGGAGGGAGGGAGGGAGGACGCAGGAGGAGGAAGCAGGGAGGAGGGAGGATGCGGAGGGAGGAGGGAGGCGGGAGCAGGGGGGGGGCGGAGAACGTCGAGGGGGAGCGGGGGGCGGCAGGAACAGACGAGGAGGGGGCAGAAGAGGAGGAGGGCGGGGAAAACGACGGCGAGGGGCCAGACAAACGGACAACCGGGGCACGGGCAGGAGACGGGAGGGGAGGAGGGAACGAGGACGGCGACGAGAGGGGCGGCGTCGTAAACACCTGACCTCGCCAAAAAGCTGGCTTCTCCCCCGCCTTCTGCCCCGCCGAGGGCCGCGGCTACCATGGAGAAGCCGTGAGAGAGAGAGAGGGAGGGAGGGAAAGAGAGGGGGAAAAAGAGAGAGAGAGGGGGAGAAAGAGAGAGAGAGGGAAGAAAAAAAAAAAAAAAAAAAACACTTATAACCAACAAAAAACTGAAAGAAAACAAGGGACAGAGAAGGTGAAATATGTATAGAGAGAGCGAGAGAGAAAGAGATAGGGGGAAACGAAGGGAGCGAGAGAGCGAGTGGGAGGACAGGACAGGGCGGCGATGCCGCACCTGCGTGCGGAGCAGGCGGGCGCGCGCCTCTACGACGACTGCGGGGGGAGACCCGTAGGCCCCCTCGGTGCGTCACCGCACGATGGACTCTTCTCGACCTGTTCGTGGTGTCGTCGGTGCGAACCTCAGCTCTGACCTCATACTGCCGGCACAACTTCAGGTGCAGTCCCTGGCGGGCGACCGCTATCGTACTCCATGACCTCGTTCACCTCCTCGCCAATGGGCTTGTTGGCCTCCTTTGCCTTCTGCACGCTTTGCCACCATGTCTCTTTCTCTCGTCCGCAGCGCGCTCGAAGTCGGCACTGACGGATCTCGGGCTCAGCTTTGGCTGATCTGCCTCCTTGGCGTGTCAGGTCAAGTCCTGTTTTTCGCGTGAGCGTCCACCCGCACTCGGGCTGCGGACTGAGGGGAAGAAGGACAGGGAGAAGGACAGAGGGAGAAGGCGAGAGGGAGAGAGAGAGAGAGAGGGACGAGCTAGGTGCGCTGGCGCCACATGTGACATCCTGTCCCTCCCTCCCATCCCTTCCGATTGCGCTACTTCGTTCTCTATCCGCGTGCGAAGGTCATGGCCGACCTGGCGCTCCAGAAAACGGGCCCATCGTGCTATGCACACTCGGAATCTTGGAGCTGCGTAGATAGGAGAAAGGGGCGGGTGAGCTGGAGGATGAGCAGGAGAAGAAAGAGGAGGAAAAGGAGGAGGATGTGAAGGAGAAGGGAGGACGAACAGCAGCAGCAGGAACTGGAGTGGAAGGAGCGGGTGAAGCAGGAGGACCAGGCGGCGCCGAATGAGGGCAAAATGAGGGCCACGCCGACAACGATGAGAAAGGAATCAGATCCAGAAAAGTGGCCCGCGCTGGGGCGAGCGCGACATTTTGAACTATGGGAGCACACCGACGATCCGAAAATAAACCCCACGCTGCAGCGGGAGCACCATTCTGAAAACGAGAAATATCGGTGTGTGAACAAACCATACGAAATACAACGTTTGCCCGATTCAATGTACAAGCACTACGCGGAGATAACCGTTCTGGACAGAGTCAGGGGAGAGGGGAGAGCTGTTGTCATAATATGTAAGCCTGAAACGGGTGTATCGTGTATATTAGATGTTGCATGATAACCTGCATATACAATTAATACATACACATTGGCATGATTATATAAACACACTGCATAAACTGAACGAAACATCCAAAACACAAAAGCGACAACAGCAACAACAACAACAACAACAAGTACTACTACTACTACTATTACTGCTACTACTACTACTACTACTACTACTACTACTACTACTACTACTACTACTACTACTATGATTACTACTACTACTACTACTACTAAAACTACTACTAAAACTACTACTACTACTACTACTACTACTACTACTACTACTACTACTACTACTACTACTACGACTACTACTACTACTACTACTACTACTACTACTACTACTACTACTACTACTACTACAAAATAGCGAGAAAGAGAAGGAAAGAGGAAGGGAGGGTGGGGCGAGAAAAGAGAGAGAGAGAGAGAGAGAGTGCGAAAAAAAAGAGTGTGAGAGAGAGAGAGACACACAGAGAGAGTCAGGGATAGAGAGAAAGAGGGAGCCACCACTTCGATGTTCCCAACACCCATCCACCTGGTGAGCGGAGCCCTGACACCGAAATCGGCGGAGGGGGGAACTCCGCCGCAAGCGACGCAGGGTCCTCCAAGCTACAGGGATGGAGGAGGACAGAAGCCTTTGCACCGCATCATCAAAGGCCCACACATGCACCGCAGCTCCGTCAGCATGAGTACCGCTGCTCACGTTGGGCGCCGAGCGGCGCCAGAACGGGGAGATCGGAGAGCGCGCGCTGCGAAAGTGCGTGCCCGACTGCTCCCGCGGATAGCTGGCAGGATGCCCGGCGGGACGAAGAAGGTGTGGCTGCACTGCAACTGAAATGAAAAGGGAGAAGGGTGCCCCCCAGACTTCCGAAGACCTGGCTTCCCTCCACGAATGGGGGGAGGGGAGGGTGACCATCGCGGAAGACGCGCGGGAGCGCGCGCGGCAGCTGCTGCTGCGGCCAACGAGCCTGCACCCCCCACCAGGGCTGTGCTTCCTGCGCCGGTGGCAGCCTTCCGCAAGGCGGGCTCGGGCCCGGGGGGGGCGTGCACGGCCCCGGGCAGCTCTGGCCACTGCATCTCTGAGGCGGCGCCATCATCATCGTCGCTATCATCGCCAACATCATCACCACCACCATCTTGAAACGAGCCATCGACCTCAACAGCAACATGTGAACCGTCACTGCAGGGGCCAGCCATCAAGCATCAGCAACATAATAGTCATGATCCTCCTCCTCCTCCTTCTCCTCCTCCTCTTCCTCCTCTTCCTCCTCCTCCTCCTCCTCCTCCTCCTCCTCCTCCTCCTCTGCCTCCTGCTCCTCATTCTTACGCACTTCCTTGCATTTTCTTGGGGAGCAAACGAAAAATGCCTCTCAACCGGTACCCCGACAAGCGAGCCCGTTTAGTAAACGCACCCAAGGAAGGAATCGGACAGGACAGGGCTGCTCAGTCAACGCCCAGGGCCGCTTAGCAAACGTCATGTATGGGGTCGGGGTGTTTTCCCTCTCTTGATTCCTCCTCCCCCCTCCCTCCCCCTCCCCCTCCTCCAGCCTCGGCGAAGATGAGGATGAGGATCATGCCGACGAACAGGCGCTGCTGCTGGGCGTTGGCGCGCACGCCCGCGTCACCAACGATGCCGATGGCCAGGCCCGCCGCGAGAGAGCTCATGCCGACCTCCCGCTGCAACGACGGAGGTCGTCGTCGTCCGTCCGTCGTCGCCCGTCGTCGTCCATCTCGTCCTCCTCCTCCTCATCCTGCTCCTGCTCCTCCTCCTCCTCCTCCCCTCCTCCTCGTCCTCCTCCTCCTCCATTGCCACCTCCTCTTCCTTCTCTTCGATATCATCATCATCATCATCATCATCAGCAGCATCAGCATCATCATCGGCATCAGCATCATCACCAACACCATCATCATCACCACCATCATCAACATCATCATCATCATCATCATCAACAACAAGAGCAGCATCATGATCAACGTCATCATCATCAACATCATCATAATAATCATCATCAGCAGCATCAGCGTCAGCATCATCATCATCCATTTTGTGTTCCTCTCCTCCCCTTCTCCTCCATCCCCCTCCTCCCTCATTCTTCCTCCCCTTCCCCATATTCCTCCCCATTCCTCGCTTGGTTCCTCCTCCATCTCCTCTTTTTTGAAGTACGATTGCTTACCCAGCCATTTACCCAACTGCGCGCCCCCCCACATGCCTGACGAGGGCAACTCGCCTGGGCATGGTTTCTGGACGGGCTGGTGGAGTTACGCGAAACGTCTAGAATTACACCAAACGATGCCTGTGCAGCACTGTCATGATTTGAAACCCAGAATACTCTGGGAAACTGCGCCGCTGCAGAGCCCCGCACCCCGACAAAGGCCCAATGTGCGTCGGCCAATGCCGCTCGAACCCTGACACATTCCTCTACTCCTGACTGGAGCGAGACATGTTCCCGCCTGAGAACCCTTGTCCCCGCGGCCCCCCCCCCCCCCCCCAAGAGAGCGTGCCTCCACCTGGAAGATCGCGCTGCGCAAAAAATGCAAAAAGTATGACCTTCGCCAACGACGCCATGGAGCGCCATAAAGAAAACTATCATCGATCCCGCTTGCACTGGTTGTGGACATGTGTCCTGGCCACGCGTTGTAATGGGCAAGCTGGCGAAAAGCTACTGCAGCAAAGCACCCTGATCCGCCACCGTGCCCTTAGGCACGGAGTGGCCGTGTCCTCGGGTAAAGGCTGCAAAGAAGTAGGCGTGCTGGTGGCCTTGCCTCTGCCGACGCGCCAGTGGCGCGAAACCCCTAATTAACTAAAAAAGTGAGCCGCAAGAGGCCGCCGCGGCCAGGCCTGGCCACGGGCAGCAGGTCAGGGGCAGGTCAGCCGTGTCCTCGTGTCCTTTGCATGATCCGCTGGGCCTCACCCCTCACTCCCGAGGACCCTTTAGGGGACCCGGGCCCATCGCTCTCGAACTCCTTGGGGCTCTTCTCACGTCTTGTCGCGTCTTGTCGCGTGCCTTCCTCCCTCCGTCCTCCTCCTACCCCGCGCCTCTGCCACGCACAGACGCCGAAAACGACGGAAATCCTCTGGGCCCTGAAATCAGACGTTGCGAAAAAGCTGTAACGTCGCGAGAAACCACGACCGGAGCCCTGGACCCCATCTTGCTCTGGCATGATTCAAGCCCGTGATGGTTCCAAAAGGCACAGAAACCAAGCGAAATCGCCCAGTATAACAGACTTGCGACGCCAGGAATTCAAGGAATACTTTGAACCTCTGGGCCTCCCCCCCCGACTCCTGATTCCTGATGGCTGGAAAAATCGTCGATGGCCCTGGGGGCGTTGATCGAACTGAGGCCAGGTGACCCTGGAGCACCGCTCCAAGGGTCACCGACGGTAGCTGCAAGAAGTGGAAAGGTGGAAACCGACAGACGGGGAGGGGGAAAAGGAGAAGGAAGAAGGAAGATCACGATGATGAACAAGGCGTCCTCGAGGTGCGCCGGTCGGTCGCCCGCCTCGCGCGTTTTGAAGAGGTCGCAGGGGGAGAAGGGCGAGGAACGAGGGGAGAGAAAGGAGGGAGGAGGAGGAGGAGGAGGAGGAAGAGGAGGAGGAGGAGCAGGAGGAGGAGGAGGGAGGAGGGGGAGGAGGAGGAGGAGGAGGAGGAGGAGGAGGAAAAGGAGGACGTGGAGGAGGAGGAGGAGGAGGCGGAGGAGCGCAGAGCGTCTGCGGCGGCCCGCGCGGGCACTGCGCCAGTCGGCGGCGGCCGCGCCGCGCGCAGCGCCGGCCTGCGAGCGGCGGGGCCTACGCCGCGGCGGCGCCTGCGGCCTGGGGCAGCAGCCGCGGGAGCGGAAGATGGGAGGCCTGAAAATGGGCACCAACACCAAGACAGAGGGCTGCCTCCACAGGGGGGAGGTGATCCTAGATTTCGGTGTTGCTGGTAATAGTTCGGCCACCTTGGAAGCCAGAAGATTACCACCATCACCGAGATCGGGATCTTCTTCCCTCGGTGGAGGAACACCGCCGATCTTGGTGTTGGTGTCAACCTCTAGGCCTGCGAGAAGAGCGCCCAGGGGAGGGGGGGCCGACCGTGAGGCCAGCGGCGAGGTGCGCGTACCCAAGGTAGGCGGAATACCTGCCGCGACGGGGGGGGGGAGAGGCCTGGAACCTCGATCCTCCTCCTCCCCGCCTCCTCCTCCTCATCCTCCTCCTCCTCCTCCTCCTCCTCCTCCTCCTCCTCCTCCTCCCCCTCCACCTCCTCCTCCTCCTCCCTCCTCCTCCTCCTCCTCCTCCAAGTCCTCCCCCTCCTCCTCCAAGTCATCCCTTCCTCCTCCTCCTCCCCCTCCTCCCCCCGCTCTGACTACTATTATTATTGTTTTTATGATTCGCAATGATACTAGTATTACTCGTATGATTAGCATTATGATTCGTAGTCGTGGCATTAGCATTAGTCTTGTTATTATGATTAGTCTTATGATGATTGCTATCAGT
>CAUYUJ010012903.1:157500-175000 GCA_963575745.1 Prorocentrum cordatum | reverse complement strand
CCCTGGGACACAGAAAGAAATACACGCAGATCTAACAGGAATCCCCCCACATCTTCCCATGTTTTCTCCTTGTTTTCGGCTTCCCCCCCCACTTCCCAGATTTTCCCAGATTTTCCTGGGAATCGACGATAAATGGTGTATGTGTCTTTTCCCCTCCTGAGGAGGGGCGGGGACGAGCGCGGCCGAGCAGAGGGGCGGACGGAGAGCGAGCGGCGCGGGGGGACGGGCCGCCCGACTCGGGACCCAGGGCAGGCGGCCGGGCACAAGGAGGGGCCGCCTCCGGAGGCCCGCGCCCCGAGGCGCGTCGGCCAGACGAGGGGGGGGAGCAGCTGGGAGGGGCAGGGCTGAAGGTCGGCGGCGAACCAGGGGGGGAGGAGGAGGAGGAGGAGGAGGAGGAGGAGGAGGAGGAGGAGGAGGAGGAGGAGGAGGAGGAGGAGGAGGAGGAGGAGGCGGAGGAGGAGGAGGAGGAGGAGGAGCTGGAGATGGAGATGGCCTTCTCGAAGGCGGCGGGACTTTTTCGCAGCCCTCGCGCCTCCTGAGAGAAGGCTGAAGGCCGGCGGCGAACCTCCGACACCACCATCTGCTCGGATCCCATGTCGGGAAGCCTGTACGAGGTGGTGGCTGTCACGTGAGCCTGCCGCTTCTGTGACTGAGTTCTGTGATTTCCAGCCTGTCGGCTCCTGTCAGTCAGCGTGGACTCTGCCTACGTGTCACATTTCCGAGGCCACGACATGCCCTAAATGGGCCGCGAGCGGGGGGGAAGTGAGAAAAAAAAAACCCTCTCGGCAGGCGGCGGGACTTCTCCGAAGCCATCGCACCTCCTGAGAAAAGGGCGTCCCTTGTCTTCGGGGAAGGCTTGGGGAACTTCTCCGAAGGCGGCGGGACTTCCGAGCCTTCCGAGAATCCGGGGGCGTCCAAGAGGGGGGCGTCCGGGGAGGGGGGGGGGGCGCGAATCATGGCCCGCGGCCCAAGGGGGGGCCTGGGACGCAGTGGCATCAGAAGAAGCGCCATGAGATCTGAGGAAATCTCATGGCCCCCGCCATGATATCCACCCCCCCCTCTTGGCCGGCCCCCCCTCTTGGCCTCCCCCCTCTTGGCCGCCTCTTGGCCTCCCCCCTCTTGGCCCCCTCTTGGCCTCCCCCCTCTTGGCCTCCCCACCCCTGGTAGCCATAGCCCCTCTCTTGGCCGCCCCCGCCAAAAGAACAAGGCCCGCCCCTTCTCACTTCCCCCCCCCCGGGCTCGCCGCAGAGAAGGGGCATCGGCGGCCGAGGCTCTCGGGCGACTTCGACCTCCCGGGGGCCTCCTGCTGGAGGCGCCTCTTGGGGGCCCCCGAGGCCCCCGGAGACCCCGCCCCGACTTCGGATCCGCGGCACGGCACGTTGGTCGGATCCCTGGCTTTACATGGGCGTCGGGAGGACGCCCAGAGGATGCGAAAGTGGAGGGCGGACACGTCCGCCCCGGAAAAGATAGGGGCGTCTCCGCAGAGGTGTGGCGGGAACAGCGACCGCCAAATAGTGCGAGCAGCGGCATCAAAGGAGCCAGGAGAGCAGAGCAAAAATCGCCGCCCAGCTTACGGAATCGCCAAAACAATCCGCCGACCTGTCGGCGTGTGGAAGAGGCTGTTCCGTTTGAGTCGCCTTCGTCGTCGTCGTCGTCGTCGACGTCGTCGTCGTCGTCGTCGTCGTCTTCGTCGACGTCGTCGTCGTCGTCGTCGTCATCGTCGTCGTCGTCGTCGTCGTCGTCGTCGTCGTCGTCGTCGTCGTCCCCCTTCAGGGTCGACGGCACCAGCCGTAAGGCCTTCGCAAGACGGCGGATCCGGAGTCAGGGCCGCGAGCCCTCCAGGGACCTCCAGAGGCCTCTGGAGGCCCCTGGCGCCCGCACAAGCCCCGTCGGTCGAATTGCTGGACCTGGGGGTGCAGCATGAGGGGGGAAGGGGAAGAGGAGGGGGGGAGGAGGGAGAAGGGAGGAGGAGGAGGGAGAAGGGAGGAAGGGAAGGGGAAGAGGAGGGAGAGGAGAAGGAGGAGGAGGAGGAGGAGGAGCAGCAGCAGCAGCATCAGCAGGAGAAGCAGGAGGAGCCAGAGAGATACAGAGACTGACAGACAGCCAGCCAGACATCCAGACAGGCAGACGGACAGACAGACTCTCCGGGCCCCACGTTGCCAGTCCGCCGACTGGCCACGCCTCCCGGGCGCGCCTCGGCCGTGCCTGCGGAGCGAGGCCACGGCACGGATCGCCGCGCGGCGTCGAAAGCGCAGGGGAACGGCACAGCTGTGCCTCGGGCCGCGGCCAGACTGCTCCGGTGCGAGCGCGGGGACTTCAGCAGAAGGCTGCGACGCTGCGACCGCGGGGACGTCGGACAGACGGACAGAGAGAGAGGCAGGCAGGCAGGCAGGCAGGCAGGAGGAAGGGAGAGGCGAGGAGGAGGATATCGAGAGATTGAAAGGCGAGGAGGAGGAGGAGCGAGGGAGGGAAAGGCGAGGGAAAGGCGAGGAGGGAGGGAGAGGCGAGGAGGAGGAGGTCGAGGGGGGCACCCCTCGCGCGCGCGTCCTCGCTCCTCCCGCAGTTTTCCGGCCCGGGGGGGGGGGCGGCGCCGAGGACGCCGGCCATGACCACGGGGATGATGGAGCGCACCACCTGGCGAAGGTTTACGCAGAGAGGGAGGCAGGCCGAGGACAGGAGGGAGGATGGGCCGAAGGCCATCAGTCGGGGGCGGGCAGACCTCCTGCCCTGACGCGTCGATTCAGGAATTGGCCGTGTTCGTTTCGCGAGAGGGCGTCGCGGCCGCCATCTTTGCGGGTCCAGGTCCGTCGATTTCGGTCCCAGGCCGTTTTCACTAAGGGGAGGTCTACTAAAGGGAGGTTTGTCCACCGCCGAATCAGATCTCCCTCGGCAGAAAGGCGTAAGTTTCAAAGTGTGTGTTTGCGAAAGTGGTGCTAACCGGGCAACCGCGCGGCACAAAACCTCGCACGGTGCGACCACGCATGCTGTACGTCCGCAGTGAAGACGTTGTAGTGTTCCGATTGGTTTGTTTGTTATATGCGCTGGCTGATCCTGCCATTGCGTTTTCTTTTCGCGGGGTTTGTGGGGAGAATCCGTCTGAATGTTTTGCTCCAGGTGCCCGTGGTGAGGCAATGGTCTTCGCCTACCCACGGCTTCGGGGAAGCACTGCCACATCTCACGATCATATTCCCACTCGTCGTCGTCGTAGTCATCGCTACCGTCGTCGTAGTCGTCGTCTTCGTCGTCAAAACCATCGTCGTTTCCAGCATCGTGAGCATGACCATGATGTACTCCCTGTCATCTTCCTCGTCCTCTTCAAACTCCTCCCTGCTTTCCTCCTCCTTCTATTTCTCACTGTCCCCCTCACCCTCCCCGCCTGGTCCATTCTCCATGTCCGCCTCCGCCGCCTCCTCCCTCCCTTCGCCTCTCCCAATAGGTCACTCTATTTCACTTGCATCGGCCTCTTCATATAATCGTGCATGCTCCTCAATGTTTTCCTCTTCCTCCTCCTCACTCTCCTCCTCCTGCTCCTCCTTCTCCTTCCCCTCATCGTCCTCAACATCCCCGTCATCATCCTACCTCCTGCTTCCTCTCGCCCTATCCTCATCCTCCTCATCCTCCTCCTCCTCCGCCTCCTCCTCCTCCTCCTCCTCCTCCTCCTCCCCCTCCTCCCCCTCCTCAATGCTGGCTGTCCCCTGCGAGTCCTCGTCCACCTCCTCCCCGAGCTCCGGCCACCAAGTCCGGGCGCATGATGCCCATGGAGGAGATGCCCACGCCGGACTTTGCGGTGCCTCCCGCTGCCCCCCCGCCGAGCAGGAGGAGCCGAGGGGCACGCGCGGAGAGGGAGGAGGAGAAAGAGAAAGAGAAAGAGGACAAGAAAGCAAAAGAGAAAGAGGAGGAGGAGGAAGAGGAGGAGGAGGAGGAGGAGGAGCAGGAGGAGGAGGAGGCGGGCGAGGAGGCCCGGGCAGGCCAGAAGTGGGAAGTTCGCAACGTGATGTGGCATGCACCCAGGACGTCCTTCCACCCGATTGGTTTTCCTTCCAGCCCTTTTCTTCTCACATAGCTTCTCCTATAGGTCGTATGATGTTCAATGCGTGTGCGATTATCATAAGAATTGAATTCTGCAAGCCCCCAAGACAATACTATCGTGTAGTACAGCTACCTTAGATCTCTATGTTTCTGTAACAATAATAGTAATGCATAGCGACGCGCATGCACGTGAGGCTTCTGACACAAATACAATAAGCCCGATGTTGGCATCATGCACACACATACTCATCACGTGGATGTGCGTTAACGTGCTATGGTTGCTTTTGTTACGGTGAGTGTTGGTATCTTGAGTTTTTCTATCTAGGTCCTCTGAGGTTCCTTGCGCCACAACTGAACCCATGCATTCATGAACACCGCCAGTGGAGAGAGAAGAGTGGCATTCATAGTGCATAACCGTGGACGGATTGAGGGGGGCGGAAGCGCGGAAGCGGACGAGGAGGATAAGGAGGAGGAGGGGGCAAGAGTAAGAAAATGAATGCAATGTTGAGGATGTTGCTTTGCACCACGCTCTCCGCAGAGAGAGCTGCTAGTCTGTATCCTCTGTATTGCACGGGCTGTGCTGCTGACGGCGGTTGGTCATTGTATGTCGTCTACTGCTGGGCGAACGCTTTCTTGGCGAGCTTGTCCTTCTTGAACTTCTTGACCTCTACATCGTCAAACTCCGAACGGACCCGATGGACAGGCTTGCCGCGGGCCACAGAGGGATCGTAGTCGTCGGTGTTCGTGAGAAACGGCCTGCTGTACATGAACTTCAACTGCGTAAGGCCGTCCATGACTTTAACCTCGAAGTCGTTCCAGGCCACACGGAGCGTGCCGTGTGGAGTGTATTTCAGCCCGTGCATCGACTTCAGTTTTTTCTTATCAGGCTCCTCACCCTCAGCAAGCATCCCGTTTTTCTTAGTATCTGTCGTCGTCGTCGGCTTCGGGATGAGGGGCACTGCGAATGCTGGGCAGAAAGTCGAGCGCTTCGGATTCATCACGTTGGAACCGTCCAAGAAGAGCTCGGGGCCGTCGATGTAGCCCTCCCTGGACACAGGCTTCAATTCCATGAGCACGTTCTTCGAAGTCCCCTCAGCTTTGATGGCGTCAATGACCTTACCGATGTATGGTAGCTCGACTTTCAGCACCTTTCCAATCGAGTCCTTTGTCTCACGCCGAGATAGCTCAAGTATGGTCCGCTTCCCAGCCGTCTTGACCTCGCAGAAGATGTCTCCGACGTCGGTGGTACGAAGGCGAGCAATCTCGAGGCCCACAGTCTGCTTCAACTCGTTGAGCACAACGTCGGGCAGCTCACCGTACTTGGGCTCAGGCGGCTCTGTCTGCCGCTCCCCGTTGCACACGGTGGCCATGTGCGCCAGCAGTGGCACGGGGTTGTTCTTCGCGTCGACCTTAGCCGCAGTAGTTGCGACCACGACGGGAGGCTGGCGCGTAACGATGTGTTTCTCCATCAAGTCCTTCACGAGGATGCCGAACGGGTCGATCAGCATGCTCAATGCTCGGGCCAGGTGTGGACGTTCTGCGGCAAACTCACTGACCACGCGCGCTGCCTTCTCAGCCCGCTTCGCCACGATGATGTCGTCGCCCACCTCCATCAGGGTAGGACTCTTCACCTTCTCCTTCGCAAGCTTGTTGAACTGCCCAGTGGTCGACCTCTGCAGGCACGCAAGCAACTGCTCCTTCTCTGCACTGAACTTGACGCCGTCGTTGGCCAAGCAGAAGTCGTGGAAGTCGTAGGCCGTGTCCATCATCAGACGCGCGATCTCGTTGAAACTCTTGGCGCCGATGTCCTGCGCAAGCGTGCCCAGCAGGGAGTACTCCATGTCTGGCCTGCTCAGCTTGCCGATATCTTCAGAGCACCCTCTCAGCACGTTGAGCACAAGCGGAGTCAAGTACTCAGTATCGGCCGCCACTGGCCCTTGGCGAATAATGCACTTCTGGGACCCGATCCCTGAAGCGATGTGAATGAACAGCTGCAGCCTCCGATTGAAGATGTAGGTGAAACCCACGTTGCTCTCCTTCAGCCTGCTGAACACTTGGTTTTTCAACATGACGTCGATGATGTCCTGATCGTTGCTGTTCTCGATCCTCCTGATGAGCTCGATGACCGAGTCGAACCTGTCTGGTAATGTAGCGTTGACCTGTTGGAGGGCGTTCTGTGTCACACAGTCCTGCGCGTCTTTCTTCGCATGGAAGGCGCCCCCCTGCTCCTTGAGGTTGCTGGCCGACAAGCACGCCATCATCGCTGCATTCATGCTGTCTGCTGGCCCTTTCAGCCCGAGCAATGGCGCCCCAGGCGGACACTCCGTCATGTACTGAAGAAGGTGGAAGGCCGACGCCGCGAGGTCGTCGATCAACTCGGTGGCGCCGTATGCCGTAAGCTGCGGCCCGCGATCATCCAGGCAGGAGACGATCTCTTGGAGATTCGACTTGGCATTGAAATCGGTATCCGATGGCCTCGGCTGGAGGGCAGCCCCAGGGGAAAACAAAAAACAACCGCGCATCTGTCCTGAAGGGCGAAGGACCCAGGGGGATAAACCAAGCCGGCAGCAGTCTGTTGCCCAAGAAGGCCGGCTGGAAAATCAGGTTTGAGGGCGGTTGCTTTTTGCTTACCCCACAAGAAGCCTCCATGTACGCATCAGCCTTGAACACCTTCTTCAAGCTGCTCAACCCCTTGATGACCTTCTCATTCATGCTCGGCATCGGCTTGAGAATGACCTTGTCGTTCATGACGCCTGCCATGGCAATGTTCACGAAGGCCGCGATCTTGTCTTCCTGGACGTGCGCCCTGTCGATCTTTGTCCTCATGTAGTCGGCGATGGCCTGGATGAGCGAGATCGCGCGCTTGCTGTTCGACTCCATCTCTGCCAATGACTCCGGGGCAGGCTGGCACTTCTTCCTTCCTTTTTGTTTGGCTTTCGGCTTGGGCTTTGTCTTGGAAAATCCTTTTTCGGCAGAGTCGGCTTCACCTTCCTCCTGATATTCCTGCGCCGCCGCCTCAGCCTTAGCCTCAGCCTCAGCGACGATCGCCATCGCATGCTCGAGCCTCGTCCCCTTCAGGCTCTCGGACTCTGCGACGTCCTGGAGCAAGGAGTTGACCGCCTCCTCCGAGAACTCGCAAGCAGGGTTCTCCAGACCACACGGAAGCAACCTAAGGGGTTATACGCGTGCCTACATCTGAACGGCATGCAACCTGGGCCAGGTAACCTGGGGGGAGCACGTTGTGCTTCTAGATTGGGCAGCTGAAAAAATTCGAAGGGGGATCACAAAAAAAGAACACGCGTACGACCCCCACACCTGCACTGCCCCAGCTTCTTGCTGGGCCGCATCTTGAGGAACAGCATGATGATATCCACTATCATGTAGTTGAATGGGCCGCCCCGTAACTTCCTGAAGACTGTTGCGCACACGCGGGTCACGAACAAATGGTCCTGCATGGGCTCGCTCGAGAAGTCAACCAACTCCAATGCCTTGGCCTCGAACTCCTTCCAAACCGTCGTGCTGCCGTGCTTCTCAGCTGAGGGGCCCCGAGTGATCACTCCTTATTGCTCTCCTTGAACCAGAAGTTCGTCTCCTCGTAGTGCGCGTAGCTACACCACATTTTCGGGAACATTCCATTTGCGAATTTGAGCTTCTTAGAGTCATGAACTGGCTGTGTCAGGCCAGCAATAGCCCAGCACATCTTATCCTTCTTCTGCTTCCACGCAGGCTCGACCTCTGAAGTACGCATGGCAGACTCTACGAACGTTATGGCCGTGACGACTGCGTTGACCTGGTTGTCGAAGTTGATGATGAACTTAGCGGCGTCGACTGGCATGGCAGACTCGTACAACTCTGCCCTCTGGATGCCATTGGCAATGGATAGCTGAAGGGCCTTGTTCTCCTTCTCATTGTCCTTCTCGTATGCAAGGCGGGCGCCTTCCAGCAACGTCGCCCAGCTGAGCAGTGCATGTTTCTTCTTACCTTCAACTACCTTCTCTCGCATCCTCGGTGGTGCCCGAACTGCAATGATGCCGACTTCCTCCACCGACTGCTGCTTCTCTTCCACGGATCCTTTACCGCCACGGCCAGCGTTACACGGGCCCCGCAGAGTCGTCCATTCGCCGTCCGCATCAACGAGCTGAAGGTTGTATGGAGGATCGATCATGTAGAGGCTGTCACAGATCTGCTTCTGCTCTTGAAGTGGCCTCTCCCCAACTCGAGCTACGAACGATGGGCAGGCAGTGTACTTGTTATGTTGCAGCTCGGTCATGGTAGGAAGCGAGGCCGCGGCTGGCACCAAAGCATCGTGGGGTCGTGCCTCGCTCGGAGGGCCGCCTTGTGCTGCCTCTGCGACCACAATCGATTCCGCCATCGGCGGCAACCGTCGGACTTCACCCCTGTCACCCGCACGGCACAACAGCACAAGCAGTGCAAAGGTGGTGCGCGTCAACCCGCTTGAGCCAGTCATATTGGCTACGTAACCAAAAGTCCAACGCGCCAAGAGGCCCAAGAGGTCCAAGTAGCCAAGAAGCCCAAGAGGCTCAAGAGGCCCGCCAACCAAGAAGCCTAAAAGGCCAAGAGGCCCAAGAGGCCCAAGGCCCAATAGGGAACTGGCCAATGACCCAAGAGGCCCACGGCCCACGAGGCCCAAGAGGCCAGGAGGCCCAACGAGGAGGAAGAGGAGGAGGAGGAAGCGGGCGGGCGAGCGGCGTCTATGACCAGTCCAGCGGCGGCCGCTTGCGCGCACTTCCACCCACCCGCCCGCCCGCCCGTAGAGCATCTGACACGGCCGTTTTAGTTGCTCTACGTTGCTTGCTTGCGGGAGCCGTTTCAGGCGCCCTACGCGGCCGTGAAAGGGACGTCGGGAGGGATCAGAAACGCCACAACCTCACGCACGACGGCCAGAGGAGGGGGAGGAGGAGGGGGAGGAGGAGGAGGAGGGAGGAGAACCCGTGCAGCGACCTATCCTAAAAGTTTGTAGAATAGGTCGGACGAGCGGCCACCAGAGGAGGAGGAGGGAGGAGGAGGAGGAGGAGGAGGGGGGGGAGGAGAAGGAGGAGGAGGGGGAGGGGGCGAAGAAGGATGAGGAGGAGGAGGCGGAGGAGGGGAAGGAGGAAGCCAACGCCCAAAGCACGCACGACGCGCGCACGGAACTATTTTTCGTCGTCCCGACATTCAGTTTCACATTTCCCCGCAGAACATTTCCAATTCAATTTGGGTTTTGGGGGTAGGGCGCACGTTTTCAGGCCGCGGCTCAACGCGAGAGCGTCCTGAATATCAACAACACCAGCCGACAGAGAATCGTGAACCCAAGCACGCGGGAGGCGTCCTTCCATCTCGTGGAAGGCCGCTGGGTCTGGTCTTCCATCTGCTGGAGTGGTGACCGTCGGCGACCTTCCATCCTGTGGAAGACGCCCTTCCATCTCATGGAAGCCCTGATCCAGAGGTCTGCCATCTCATGGAAGACGCCCTTCCAGCTCATGGAAGAGGCAAGGGCATCGCCCTTCCAGCTCGTGGAAGACACCCTTCCATCTCATGGAAGATCTAGGTCCTCATCATTCCATCTCGTGGAAGACGCCCTTCCATCCCGTGGAAGATACAACTACACGCAATAGAAACCATAAGATATCTTACCTACATTCCGTTTTATTTCAAGGTATGCGCGGCAAAGTTGAAGCGGCCAGGGCAATTCAATACGCCGTATTTCGTGATGTCAAACTGTTTTGTGCACTCGATTTGACATCGCTCCCGTTGTTCCCACCGGGGCAAATCCACAGGAAATCGCACAGGAATAGCACTGGGTGCGCGCCGTTGCTTTTCACACACAGGACATCTGAAAACAATTCCTGGTCGCCCTGGGTTGTCGGGTCTCTCGGGGTGGCAGACGGGGCGACAGAAGTGATTGACGAGGGCGCGGGTGGAGGGGAGGAGGTGGTGAATGATGAGGGGGGATCGGGAGGTTGAGAGAGAATGATATTGAAGAGTTGCCAGGGGAGGACAAGGACCGAGAGGATGTTTCCGTCTAGCGCACCCCTCAGTGGGCGCATCCCACGCACGTGAAGGCTGGGCCCACTGGAGTGCTCTTGGCGCGGGCGCAGCCAACGTGCCACGCGGACAAGCACTCGGTGCACTTGTACATGGGGTCGTCGGTCTGGGTGGCACACTGCACGCAGGACCCGTCGCCCTCAGCGGGTCCAGGCCATATCCGAATGCTCTCGAGCTCCTCGATAAACAGACACCACTCTGGGATGTCAGGCCGCTCGTGCTTTTTGAATTTACCTCGGACCACGGGTGCATCGCCAATGATGATTAGCGAGTTGCTGTAGTCCTTCACGGGCACTGCGAAGCCGATGATCGTGATGGGCTTGTTATTCTTGTCCAGCGACTGCTTCCTGCCCAGTCTCTTAGCGAAGCCGGTCCACGCAATGAACAGCACCTCCTCGACTCCGTCGTCGGTAATCAACTTCACAAGGGACGTGCAATCGTCCGTGATGGGACGAGCATTGCGAATATCCATTTCGGCTTTGGCGTTCTGGACGCGATCCTTGTTCTCGCGAACTGCGAGTGGTACCAGCGGGGCAGGGCCAGCTGGCTCGGGCCCCGCGTGGACGGCATCATCGAGGTCTGGTTCGGGCTCGTCGTCGGGAACGTATGGGTCAGGTTCGGGCTCGATGCCATCTGGGTCCAACGGCTGGTCTTCGACGTGTTCCTCCCGCTCTTCATCCTCACGAGGTGCGACTGGATCGGCAGCATGCTCCTCATCCTCTTCGACGCCCTCGATCTCCTCCAGCAACTCCTCCATCATCACGTCGAGGTCGACCTCTTCCTCTTCGCCGCCACCGTCCTCATCGTCATCGCCACCTGCGTCTTCAAGAACATGATCGCCGTCTGCAGCTCCTGGTCGTGGACGCCGTGGCCTCTTCTTTCGCTTTGGGAGTTGCACCGCGTGTTCTTTGATGCCAGGGTGACCAATCCGACATGTCCTCAGAAATTTCGTAGGCCTCGAAAATGACACTGGGTATGCGGTCATTGTCAAAGTCCGAGGTGTTAAGGCCTCGGCTGTGCAATTCAGCTTGATCATGGCGTCGAGTGCCCGTGGCTGTATCGGATGCAGTAACTTCCATGCGAGCGCGCCATCGTCGTCGTGGTCCGTCATCTGGCACTCGATCGCAAAGACTCTCGCGCAGTACGTCCACCCGAACGCCGCGTAGAAGAACTCGCCGTTCACGGCCTCAACCTTGTATACCATCGACGCGTTGATGCTGCATTTCTCGTCCGCGCAAACCTTGCGGCAAACAACTGCGAGGGCGCGGCACAAGAGGTCGTCTGGCTCGTCCAAGTCCTCGGCGCGGCCTGGGATTGGCGGGGGCGCAGCCTCCATGGGCTTCCTTACAACAATCTGGCAGAACTGGTTCGCGTGCTCTGAAGTCTTTGTGTGCTCCACAACAGCGTCGCGTTCTCGTTCGCATTCTCGAGCTGCGATCTTCTCACCGAAGCACATCGACATCCTCGCGTTCGCAAGCGATCGCCCCATGGCGGGAGCTCTGGTGAAGATACCCTGCAGCTTCGAGTTCCTGCCCTCGAGATCTTGGGTCTGGAAGTCAAGCTTGCTTCGGTAAAGCGAGACTGCTCCGTGAAGTGATGCGTCACAGCGACCGTCCCGCGAAGCATCCTCGATCTCCCTCTTGTACCGCTCCCTGAGCTTCCAGGGGAAGTCGCCCTCGGGCGTGCTCAAGTCGTCCACGGACGCAGCCAGTAGCCGCAGAGCAAGGTCCCTGCGAGCATCGTCGGCCACCTTCGGGAGGCGAGAAGGCGGAGCGAGTGAGGACAGAGGGAGGACGGAAGATGAGCGAGAGCAGGAGGAGAGTAAGACGTCAGACCAGCAGCACCGAGAGAGACCTGCAAGGGGACAGGAGGAAATCGAGGAGGAGAAAGAGCAGGAGGAGGAGGAGAAGCGGGAGGAGGTAGAGGTTCGAGGTGGAGGACCGAGGACCCAGGACTTAGGCGAAGGCAACTGCGAGGAGAGGGGAGGCCCCAAACTGCCCCGAGATTAGACCAGCCAGCCGGCAGCGATTACGAATGACGAGGCCACGAAGATCGCCAGGGGGGACGGGGGATGCGTGTAACTTGTGTACCGAATGTACCTACGCGCATACATTTCCACTAACATATTACATCCAGGAGGCTCACGCCATTCCGCCGACACCCAGGGCCCCAGAGGATGGGGGAAGTTGACTGGTGAGGTGCGCGTGTATCTAACAGACAGACAGACGGACGGACAGACAGACCGACAGGCGGACGCACTGTCAGACAGAGACAGACAGACAGACAGACAGACAGACAGATAGACAGACAGACAGACAGACAGGCAGACAGACAGACAGACAATCATTCGAACATACATGCACACATACACACTAGCATGTTCTTACGCTCAAGGTTTCGGACGAATGGGGGGTAAGGTATTAAGGTATTACCTGGACTGACCTGGGGCGGCACCTCGGCAATCTTCAAGATCTGCAGGTGCCAAGAAGAGAAGTAGCCCATCATCCTATAATCGTAGCTACATGCAATGCCCAACCCAAGACTAGCTACGAGCAACACAGCCGCTGGCTCAAGATGCTCTGGAACATAATCCCAGATCTGACCCCACATCTCTGCGTCCTCGATCGCATTGTCGTGCAAAAGTCTAAATATATCATCTCTGCATGCCGCTCCAACACCACCACACGCAAGCTTCGATAAAGGAGTCTCGCCAATATAAATACCACCTTGCTTCCGAGCTGTATCTTTCAAACGACTGTGAAGTTTGACTTGCTTCTGGCCCCAGAAAAACAACCGCATGAGGGGTCGAGGGCAACCTTCGCAGAAATCATCATGGCCACAAAGAGGTCACATCCGATCAATGACACCGCCCGCCTCCTGCTGTTTCTAGCCTTGGCCCTGATCTGGGCGACGTCGTCGTCGTCGCGCCGCCCAGCCTTCGCAACCTCAAGAAGGGCGCCGAGCTTCCCCCAGATAGATTCGAAGACGACCCTCAGGATCACGACAGCGCCGATAATTATCACGAGCACTCCGTACAGCGACCCCCATCTACCTTTCAAGCACTTCCCAGGTAATTTGAAGATACACTTGCATTCCAACGGCGTGAAATTGTTCTCCGATGCAACTTTGTTTATCTTCTTGTGGTTCCCAGTTGCTCGCCACACATTCGACAGCGTTGACACGCCAGAGAAAAAGGTACTGGTGGGAGCTTCGCCTTTCTTGCACTCGGCACCCCATGTCCACGCATCCATGATGTTGATGATCTGCAATACAATCGCATCCAGCCTGTGAAAAAGACACCAACCAACTGCCCACGAAACGAACAAGCACCCCCTGACCGCCGCAGCTACCAGTTTCGTAGATGCTTGATTCTCGCCACCCCTGTCCAGCCCGAAGATATAAGTGGTATGCGCCCCGTGAGGGTGAGCTGCGCCGCTACAGTAGTCTTCCCAAGTTGGTGCCCCCACGCTCGCCAGGTCTGCCATCATCATATTATATGCTTCTACGCCCGTGCCGTGTATGACAGGTTGGAGATCGCAGCAAAATGTTCGATCCACAACGCCTGCACCACCATGGAGGCGCCGAATGTCAGGCACTGCAACTGATTCAACAAATGCGACGTGCATCTTATCACCAGCGCAGATCTTGTCGTGAGTCGCATCGCACTTCAAATGGATAACTTGCTCACCATGCCCAACCTCAACCATATCACACATAGGCTCAAAGGCGGATTGGAAGTAACGCTTTGCTCTGATTGTCAAGGCTATTGCTGCAAATATTTCGTGGCGGTACACAACCTTGTAGTCTTTGAGTGCGTCCTGAGCCTCATCGCTGGCCATCATCGCCACTGCGGCCTTTGCCGAAGCCCCGTGCTGACGCTGCAAGGCCAGGTAGTAGGCGCCCACACGAGTAATATTCCTCTTGCCTTTTGCTCTGAATCGTAGGCGCTCGAGCTCTGCATAGTGCGCACGGTTCACTTCTACAAGCTGGTGCTCAAGTTCAGTGAGTTTGTCTTTTGCTGCCTTCGCCTGCCGACGAACATCGTACAGTTCTCGTTTGATTCCAGCAACTTCATTACTTTTCCTGGCAAGGGCATCGACGAGCTCAGGGGTTTGCCAGCCATCGTACCTGCTATCGTACAACACCACGCTCGAACTAGACGCCGAAGGCGCAGGCAGATCGGCTCCTGCAGCTGCAGCTACCAGCGGCAATTCTGAAACAGGAGGAGGATCAGGACCACCGCGTCGCCGCTTCGGCGGAGGAGTCGGAGGCTCCACCGACCACAGGTCAAAATCTTCAAACGGTACACCTGCGAACAGCCGTATAACTCCAGGAAGGTGTTATTTGGGGAACGTGCCAGCCGCAGATATTGCCACGCCATCTTGTTCCAAAATCGATTTGATTTCATATCTCAGCTTACGTGGCGTCACATCAGCTATATCGCTCGTTGCAAGGCGTATACAAAGGCGAGCTGCGTCGATCAACCGAACACATCCGCTCGCAATGAGGTCATTGAAGCCTCTTGTCTCATCAGCGAAAGCGACAAACTCATCTATCGTAGCCGCGTGCCGTTGTTGCGACATGTGACATGTGACGCTCAAGGGTTCGACGGAAAGGATGCAAACTTCATTGAGACAGGACGGCTACGGAAAACGTTTCGTTGTTTCATGAGGGGCGGGGTAGGGCTCACGCATATTTGGAGGGCCTCGCACCGCCCACAAACCCTCTGCAACCATATTTGGAGGACCTCGCAACCCCACGCCCACAGGGCCTCGGCATGCCTTCGCATCATGACGCGCCGTGTGGCACGGTTCACATATCGAGAAGATTGTGCAACGCAACGCATTGCAATGCAGGTCAATGCAGTGTTACGCAGCCGAACGCAGAGAGTGCAGCCTTGTAACCCAATGCAGTGCAATGCAGAGTGTAGCGCAATATCACGCAATCCAGTACAATGCACTGCAATTTGGGTGTAGTGCAATACGAGGCAACGCAATACAATACAATGAACTCAACCACCCCCCTCTCGTCTTAGATGGGACGAGGCCTATGGCGCCTTTCCAACACAGCGCGTGTGATGGAAGAAATCCCTTAGCGTTGGAAGGATGGATTATCATCCAAGTTGGGCTCCTGAGAGCTTCCCAGCCAGAAGGGCATTGGGGGGGACAGGGAGGGCAAGAGAGGGACGGCGAGAGCAAGGAGGGGAGGGAGGAGGAGAGGCGAGGACGGAGGGAGTAGAGGAGGAGGAGGAGGAGGAGGAGGAGGAGGAGGAGGAGGAGGAGGAGGGAGGAGGAGGAGGAGGAGGAGGGGGAGGAGGAGGAGGAGGGGGAGGAGGAGGAGGAGGAGGAGGAGGAGGAGGGCTCTGGGAGGGGGGGGCGGTCGGCGACGGATGGGCTTCGGGTGGGGGCCGGGGGCGCGTGTGCAACAGCTGCCGCGGCAGGAGCACGAGCGGCGGCGGGGGGGCCCAGGCACGGGCGGCAGCGGGAGCCGCCGTGGCAACAAACCCGGATCGCCGACGACGCGACCTGCTCGGAATCCCGGCGACGACATACGAACCCTACCCCCGCCAACCAACGACTCTCCCGAATCGATGGTAGGCGGGGAAGAGTTCGGACTTGACCTCATGTTCGACGAACTCCGAGACCTGCTCCCCCCCCATCGGGCCCCAGTCTTGGGAGGCCTGGAGCTTCAGGCCCCCGGGGCCGTCGGAGGTGGATCTGGGGCGGAACATGCCCCCAGGGGCAGGGGCCTGGATCTCTGGGGCCGCGGATGGGAGATCAAAAGAAACACACAATCGTCGGATGTCTCGGGGGGGAGGCAAGAGGACGGAGGGGAAGAAAACGGGGACCATGACCAGGACTGAACGTGGAAGCGTCGGTGTCGATCTTGGTCACCGTCCATCTTGGCAAGCGCCAGTTCGCGGATCATCCTCGCGGATCGGCGGCGGCAGGCGTGGACCATGACCAAGATAAGAGTCGGCAAGATCCCGCGACATCTTGATCGAGGTCAGCGTGCTCTTTCCCGCGAGTCTTTGGAAAGCAGGAGGAGGAGGAGGAGAAGAACAAGGACTAGAAGGAGGAGGAGGAGGAGGAGGATGGGGAGGAGGAGGAGGAGGGGGGGAGGGGGAGGGGGGGGGGAGGGGGAGGAGGAGGAGGAGCAGGAGAAGGAGGAGGAAGAAGAGGAGGAGGAGGGGAAGCGGGAGGGCGAGGGGGGAGGGGGAGGGGGAGGAGAGGATGACGAGGAGGAGGAGGAGGAGGAGGAGGAGGAGGAGAACGCGAGGAGGAGGAGCAGGAGGAGAAGCAGGAGGAGCAGAAGCAGCAGAACAAGCAGGAGCGGGGCACGAGCGGAGGCAGAAGCACGAAAGCGTGGCTCACCGGGCTTGAGCGCCCGCCGCCTGTCGCGGTTGACACTAACCGCATGGTCACCATCACACTCGGCATCATCACCTTGATCATCGTCGTCATGGACATCCCCCGCATCGTCGTCACCCTCACAATCGTCTTTGTCATCCTCGCCATCACCGTCGCATCAACAAACCCCATCCTCATCCTCATCCTCATCCTCATCCTTCTCCTCCTACTGCTCCTCCTCCTCCTCCTCCACCTCCTCCTCCCTCCTCCTTCCACCTCCCCTCCTCCCTCCTCTCCTCCTCCTCTCCTCTCCTCCTCCTCCTCATCATCATCATCATCATCATCATCATCATCATCATCATCATCATCATCATCATCATCATCATCATCATCATCATCATCATCATCATCATCATCTCCTCCCTCCTCCTCCTCCAACTCCTCCTCCTCCTCCTCCTCCTCCTCCTCATCCTCCTCCGTGTCAGCATCATCATCATCATCATCAGCATCAGCATCAGCATCAGCATCAGCATCAGCATCAGCATCATCATCATAAGCATGATCAACATCAGCAGCAGCAACATCAGCATGATCAGCATCAGCAACAGCATCATCATCAGCAGCATCAGCATCAGCATCATCAGAATCAGCAACATCATCATCAGCAGCAGCATCATCAGCATCAACAACAACATCAACATCAACGGCATCAACATCAACGGCATCAACATAATCAGCATCAGCATCATCATGACCAGTACCATCATCAGCATCATCATTATCTGCAGCAATGCCATCAACAGGATCAGCATCATCATCAAGATCAAAATCAGCATCATCACTACCATCATCCAAAGCATCTGCATCATCACATTAAGCCATCATCATCATCAGCATCATCACCAGCAGCATCAGCATCATCATCGCCACTATAAGCATCATCATCAGCATCATCCTCATCAGCAACATCATCAGAATCGCCATCATCATCAGCATCATCATTACCAGCATCATCAGCACTATCATCATCGACAGCATCAACATCATCATCAAAATCAGCAGCAGCAGCATCATCA